>JARWLF010000951.1:0-12089 GCA_029853055.1 Scenedesmus sp. KT-U | reverse complement strand
GTGGCAAGTCCATCTATGGTGCGAAGTTCCCGGATGAGAACTTCAAGTTCAAGCACACAGGACCAGGCATCCTGTCTATGGCGAATGCAGGTACAAGCAGCAGCAGCAGCAGCAGCAGCTGAGGCAGCTGTCCCAATATGACTCATGTGACTGGAAGGGTACCAACAGTGGAAGCTACCAACAGTGTTGTGAATGTCTTGTGAATGTACCTATGTGTGAGATGTGTTGTCTGCTGTGCATATTCAGGCCCCAACACCAATGGCAGCCAGTTCTTCTTATGCACTGTGCCAACACCCTGGCTGGACGGCAGACACGTGGTCTTTGGCGAGGTGCGCTTTCATGTTACACCGTCAATAGTTGGCTGCTAGGTCAGAGTTGCCAAGTTACCAATTACCAACAAGCAGCTTGCAGTCCGTCTCTGCTGCACTTGATTTCACTAACTATGGCAGAACACTGGTTGTTGTGATCCAGTATCTGGGATGGAAACAGTAAAACTATGTAGGAGTATTGGCAGTCAGCAGTGCCATTGAACTGAAGCTGTCCACAGATGGATGCTGATGACAAGCGTCTGCTGTGCTGATGACAAGCGTCTGCTGTGATTGTACTGCAGGTGGTGGATGGCTTTGATGTTGTGCAAAACATTGAGGGCCAGAAGACAGGAGCGATGGATAGGCCCGTGAACCAGTGTCGTATTGCTGACTGTGGAGAGTTGTGATTTGGCAGCGTACGCTGCTAAAATAGCACGCGGAGGAGGTGTATACCAGTGTTGGCGCGCTGGATTTGTCAGCAAGGACTTCCCGCAGTGTGCTCAACAGACACTACCTGTTCATGCTCAATGCTGAATGTACTCTTCATCACTGTAAGCAGGCATGTTATGGCTGTAGACGTGCTGTGATGGAGGCGTTACAGTGGTATGGAAATATTCTCTGTGGAAAAGTGGATCCAGTGTGCACAAAGACCAAATTAGCCGCAAATCAAACGCCATATGTTTCATAACAGCCAAGCGCGGGGTTACGTGGTATCCACTGCGACTAGATACGCTTGGGTGAATATCCCAACTGCCCATTGCCACCACACATGAGCCGACCTCAACGTCAGACGAACTTGTATATAATCTGGACGGAACTCAAGTATGTTGTGCTCGTGAACACGCCGGGTCAAAGACGTAGGGCTTGTGATAGGGTTATGAAGTGACGTCAGTCAGTTTCCTGCCTAATACTGTCTTGGCGCTGTAAAAGGCCACGTCGTTGAGTTCGAGCAACTGTCGTGAACACGTTCTGCAACGTAACGCTATCACAAACCTACCAGCAACAGTTCGAAACCATGTCTCTCGTAGCTGCCAAGTCCTGCTCCATGGGGCGCGCCCAGCGCACCACAAGGCGCACAGCAGTTGTTGTGAAAGCTGCTGATGAAGCCAAGGTTGGCATCAACGGTAAGCACTTACCAGGAGCATGGCTTGGTGCGCGGTTTCTCTGATCAGCAGTGAACACGCATGCTGACAGCCTCCCGCATGCGGCACATGACTTGAATACCTTTGATCTGTGTATTGGATGTATCACGTAGTCGTGTACTGTTGACAGCAGTTGTCGATATGTTTGTGCGCACGTCTCGCAAGCACCTGAAGTGGTGTCGAGTGGCCCTTGTCTGGAGAGTAGGCACCTTGTTGTTTTCATGCATCCTCTGTTGTTTTGTACTGTCTATTAGCAAGTTGGCAGCAGCTCGCATGCACAACTGCCAGGTCGATTGTGTCGAAACACGCACACGTTACCATGCGCACTGTTCTGCATGGAGTGCGGTATTTGGCATTAAATAGTATGCAATGCGCCCATGTTGTTTTGCTGCGCCAGCTACATGGTCAACTCGGTCTATGCAGTCCAGCTGTGTCCCGCCCTTCTAGAGAACAATACACACCACGTTGACTCCGCCCAGAACATCCCTTAAATACAAATTTGCTGTGATTTACTTCAACTATGCAGGTTTCGGACGCATCGGGCGCCTAGTCCTGAGGTATGTGTTCAGGCAACACATAGAATGTTATGTTGGGGCTCCTGCATTGTGCCCAACACAGCGCATTGTGTCAGTGCTTGCATATATGTGCCCCAACAGTTTGCTCTGTAGCACGTTAGACATCCAATCAAAGATAGTTACACTGCATATGGGCATCTAGCACAGTTCATGGGCAGCCTTCAGAGAAACAGTCAAGATCGTGATCATGGTGCTTGCTGCTCAGCACAGTTGCCATCCGTTTGTAATTGTGTCTGAAAGCATCCACTGATGTCTTCATGTGTTGACTGGCTGCAGGGCTACTCTGGACCGGAAGGATGTCCGGGTTGTTGGTGAGTGTGACCGTTCGACTTGTCATACCAGTGTATCGCTCTTTTCACTACACTTGTCACTTTGCTGTCCTGCATTGTGCGATCGCAAACCTGCATTGCCAAAACAGTGTGTAGCCTGTTCAGCTCTTTTACTTGAGGTTCTTCTAGCAGATGAGTGCAGCATAGCACTACGCCCATGCAAGTGCACATGTCTCTTCAGCATGCTGACATGCTGGTGATCATCTTGTACTGCACTGCAGCTGTCAATGACCCCTTCATTGAGGGCGAGTACATGGCGTACATGTGAGTCAAGCCATTACGACTACAGGGCTATAAGTGCCTGAACTGCAGTAAAATCTGGCTCAATGATTCTCTTGGTCTTTCTGTTGTGTTGCATCAACTACGTGCTCTACTTTCGCATATCAAGCGGTCTTTGCATATGTGTGTTAAGCCGCCATGAAGGTTTAGCACATTCGTGCAGAAGCCGCTATATGCAGACTGGTGCAGCTCAGAATTCCTGCTGCCGTCAAACCACACTGTGCTGATCCGCTGATCGACATGTCAGCCCTGATCTGATCTGATATGGTCTGTGTTATATCTGGGCTTTATCAATTCAGGTTCAAGTATGACAGTGTTCACGGCCGCTATGATGGTGATGTTCAGGGTGACAAGGAGGGCCTCACCATCAACGGAAACAAGATCAAGACATTCGCAATGATGTACGTTCTCGTTGTACTGCACATGTTACTTCGCAGTCATGCATTGCATGTAGTTGGTCTAGCAGTGTAGAGGGGTGTGTTGCATAGTTGCCGCCCTTTCTTTATCTACTCGGCACCTGCTGTCCCAACCTATTCTGATCTGTACTTTTTGTTCACCTCATGTCTCCAGGGACCCCAGTCAGATCCCCTGGGGCCAGGTTGGTGCCGATTACGTGGTGGAATCTACTGGTGTGTTCACCACAGTCGAGAAGGTCAGTCAGATATTGTACTTTGTGTTTCGTGCACACACTCGCCTGCACCCACACTTCGTTCTGCAGTGGTTTCCTTTGCAGGCTGTTGAATACAGCTATGGACATGATGTGATGCTTTCTGCCCTTGAATCGTTCTATGACTGACAGTATGCATGTTGCTCTGGTTATTCAACTGCTTGCAGTGCCAGCCCCACCTGAAGGCCGGTGCCAAGAAGGTTGTGATCTCTGCTCCCTCAGCAGATGCTCCCATGTTCGTCATGGGTGTGAACCAGGACAAGTACGACCCAAAGAAGCACTCCGTGGTATCAAATGCATCATGCACAACAAACTGCTTGGCTCCTCTGGCTAAGGTACGAACTTCAGGCTCTTGGGATGACTGTGATGGTGAGAAGGTTCATTATATACATTAGTATTATTACATTGCATTAGTCTGCCTTCTATGCTGCCCTCTGTGTGTTCTCTGCAACTGCTTGTGCTGAAGATTGTAAGCACCGTCAGGTGCTGACATGGTATGTTATGTTTGTCACTAACAAGATGTTATGTTTGTTATATCTATCACCAACAGGTTGTGAATGACAAGTTTGGCATCAAGGAGGGTCTGATGACCACAGTGCACGCCACCACTGCCACACAGAAGACAGTTGACGGTCCATCCAAGAAGGACTGGCGTGGTGGTCGTGGTGCTAACGGCAACATCATCCCATCAAGCACTGGAGCTGCCAAGGCTGTCGGCAAGGTTCGTCAACAAAACAAGCATCTACCAATCATCTTGCTTCTTGTCAAGTTTTGCTTTGTCAAGCTCTGATCTGGTATAGAGAGTTACACAAGTGGCTTAGATGCAATGTAACTGACGTGTGTGTGCTGGTTCTCTGTCCTCCTGCAGGTTATCCCAGAGCTCAACGGGAAGCTGACCGGAATGGCCTTCCGTGTGCCCACCCAGGACGTGTCAGTTGTTGATCTGACAGTCACCCTGGAGAAGCCAACATCATACGAGGACATCATGAAGGCGCTCAAGGAGGCCAGCCAGGGCCCAATGAAGGGTGTCTTGGGGTGAGTCACAAGCTGGCATATAGCATACATTATATTGTGCCTCCCTGTGCGCACCACCTGAACTTGCGCTTGCAGCTGAAGCTGTTGTGAACGACACTTGTATCAGGTGCCGATGTATATATATATAGTCTTCTGACTGTATAAGCTGACGTACTTGGTGTTGTTTGCAGTTACACTGAGGAGGATGTTGTGTCATCTGACTTTGTGTCTGACCCCGCCTCATCTACTGTTGACGCCAAGGCCGGTATCATGTTGAGCCCAACATTCGTCAAGCTGGTCAGCTGGTACGACAACGAGTGGGGATACAGCTGCCGGTAAGCATCTCTGGTAACAAGTTTCGTCATACAATTTGTGTAGGTTGGTTTTGCCTTTGACAAACAGATAGTGCTTGCCTGCAGAAGGTGGTGAATCCATATTGCCAACTTTGGGTCGCTGAATCCAAAACCTCTCTTCCTTGTTGTAGAACTGGTTCTCACCATGTATGGCTGTTTCTATTCTTGCAGTGTGGTGGACCTGATCGCTCACATGGCAACTGCTGACAAGAAGGCTGGTGTTGCTGCATAAGCAGTTGCTGCATATCAGTAACAGCGTTTCTGCATGGCTTGCATCTGCTTAGAGCTGCTGGAGATGAGGTCAATGAGAAGTTTGCTGCTTGGCGGCGAAGCTGGCATCGCAGCAGCTTTGAAGCAGTGCGTAGCGATGCAGCATGTTGTGAAGGAGAGATGTGTAGTCTCCCAGTTGAGGCTTGGCAATGGTTGTGCAGTCGTGCGTATGTTTGTGCATATGTTGTGCTGCTGGTTGTTGGTTGTACCAATAGTGTGGGAGGGAAGTGTGCGTGCATCATGCTTGTTGCTGCATCAAACGATGGGGCAGCTACTTGCTGAGTATGTATGTGGTCAGGCGGCTGTGAGACAGGGGCACTGAACCTGCACAGTGCTGCTTTGTGCTTGATACTGTGCTACTGATGCAGTACATCATGCAAATGCAGACAGTAGGGCTACTATGTGATCTAAGTGTGGCTGTGGCTACGTATCACTGCATCTGTAACTGTCAGTCCCTATCACCTGTTCCTGTGCGTCTGCTTGAAATATCGGCATGCTACCAGCCATCTGATGCAGTGCACAGTCACTACAATCAAACACAAGCTTGAGCCCTGACACTGTGCACATTCTGTGCGTGGGACCGTGAATTTGTATGTAAAGTCTCTGTTCACAAGTTGACATACTGCCTCACATCTCAGCCAGCCAAGTTGCCGTAAGTAATGGCGGGCGAGGTAAGACAGTGCGGCACTGTACAGCGGGCAACATGCCGGGCCGGCAAAGCCAGACTGAGTGGCCTGGGTTGCCAAGTTGGCAAGTTGCCAGGGTTGGCCGTGCTGATGTAGTTGTTGTGAGAAGCGCACAGCTCAATAAAGCTGTGTGACAGGCGAACTATGTATCGCGCCCACCCTTGCAGTGCAGGTGGTTCGCTGCTTGCGGTACTTTTGCAGTGAACACTGGTGTCACCATGCTGTGAACAAGCAGCGTGGGCAACACATCAGCAAAAGACTGAAACATCAAAACCGATAGTTCACAGTTTTGTGTATTGCACATTCATATTTAGGGCATGAGCGTGGCTGTGACTGTGTGACGCTGTGTCGGAGTGCGGGAAAACTTCTCAGGCCAACAAGAGCGTTGCTTTCGCCCCACTATGATCAGCATCACATCACTTGCGTGCGTGATGAATGTAGCTTGCTGTTTGGTTGACTGTACGTTCTGTCGTTCCACACGTGACAAGACACGATCACCCTAGGAGCTACTGTGCCACGCATGAGAGCTACACACCGCAAAAAAACTTCAGGGTACAGAACTTTTGTGTGCTGCGGCAGCCCAGTATATGCTGACTGTACATGAACACACAGCAGCAAGAGGTCACCGCAACAAACACAGAGATTGAGCCAGCCTCGATCCGCTTAGCCAGCGACTTCTATAACAGCCCTACAGCAATAGCAGGGGCAGCTTCGGCCGCAGCGATAGCAGCTAGGTTCACTACGATGTCAGCAGACAATGCCCCAAGCAGGACATCTGCTGCTGCAGCAGTGGGCAATCCTGGCAACAAGTTCTCTGTCAGCGAACAGAAGCAGCTCGAACCCGAGTACTCAGATGACTCAGCACTCAACTTGTTGGACTTATCGCAGCTTGAGGGTGCAGTGGTTGCAATCGAGGTCAGTTCAGAGACTGCTTATCAGTGTAACCCATGGTGCCTGTCCCCCAGCCTTGAGTACAGCAGAGTCCTGCAACTGCAGCATGTGTCCCTATCATGTAGAATGTGTGCTACAAGTTTCGTATGGTGTGCATGTACCCTTCATGATGCTGTCGATTGTGCTTGTACGGTCCTTGATCACCTCAGCACAGGCGGTTTCAAACCATCATCGCACAGGATGCAGAATGCCTTTAAAGACGTGACGCATGGCCTCTATTCTGACAGGCAAATGCCTCGTCAGCAAGTTGAGAGTAAGTACAGCAACTCACGAAGCAAACATGCTGCACTCCTGCAGGAGCATACTGGCGGTCGGTACTCTCCTGCAATTCCTCCTGCAGACACTTTTTGGCCCTGCACGTTCAACCTGTCCAAGGTCATCATGGGTAAGTTGCTCCACGTGAATCAATGACAACGCACGGAATCAACTCAGCAGCCACAGGATCATACGGGTTGCATGCTGTGCACTGGTGCAGTGTGTCAGCTAGCCTGGACCTGTGGACACCCAGTTAGCCTGTGTATAGCCATCCTTCTAGCCCCATAGTATGCGTTTCCTGCTATGCCAGTTGCCAGGTATCTCAAGCCTCCAGAGGAACCCATCTCTCCTCAGCAACTTCTCCATGAAGGCTCCTGCAGCACAGTGCATGGTCCATCAACACATATCAATATCTGAGGTTTCCTTGCACCTGTCCTGCAGGTGCTGGCATGATGGCAGTCCCCAAAGCATTCAACATGTTAGGACTCATCCCAGGTCTAGCTATCATGCTGCTTATGGCTTGCCTGGTGTTCTTTACACTCGCCAGCTTGGTGAGTTCAACAGCAGCAACAGGTGCAGGACACAGCTACGGGGCCCTTGTCTGCAGGACAGTCGGCTCTACAGCAGACCATGCGCTACAGATTGCAGTACTGTTGAATTGCTACGTCATGAACATAGTCTTCGTTGTTGTTTTGGGGGATATCTTGCTGGGCTCTGCACCAGAGTACGCGGGGTTACTCCCTGAGCTGCTGCAGTATGCAGGACTAGAACTGTCTCCTGCAAACTGTGTATGGCTGGGGCGGCCAGTTGTGTTGGGGTTGTTAAGCGCGTTTGTACTGCTGCCTTTGAGCAGTATGCGCAGTATGGAGAAGCTTGCTGTAGTCAACATTGTTGGTGTGACATCTAATGGCGTGTTTGCTGCGCTGCTGGTAGCATTAGCTGCCAGCGCCGCTGCTACTGGTGCCCTCCAACCGCCCAGGTTGCTGCCGGACTGGTCTGACTTTGGCAGCAGCCCTGTGTTGATTGCTATCTCTCTGGCGACAATTGTACCTGTGTTGCTGAACACCAACGTATGCCATCAAAGCTTGCATCCTCTCATGCCGCTGCTTAGGCCGTACTCTGTCAGCCGAATGCAGCGGCTAGTTGCCATAGCGCTTGGCATCTGCAACGTTTTGTACCTTACTGTGACCATATGTGCTGGGTTGGTCTTTGGAGAGTCTCTAGATGCAGATGTATTGACTAATGTCAATGTTGCTGCTATGGGGCCTCTTATAGGGCCACCAGCTGCTGTTGTGATGTCATGTGCAGTAAGAATTGGCTATCTCTTGTCCATCATAGGCTCATATGTGCTGCTCAGCTACCCACTAAGGCAGTGTATAGGCGATCTGATGCTACCTGGTGGTCAAAGAACAGTACTAGATTACTGGCAGAGCCTCACTGTGCTGCTAGTTGCGACCATTTACTGCATTGCCTGCTATCTGCCATCCATATGGGGTGCTTTGGCATTGATTGGCGCTACTGCTAGCACTGTGCAAGCGTTTATCATCCCAGGTCTAGTGGTCTTGTCAGTAGAAAGGTCAGGCACAGAGGTTACGACAGGTTACAGTCGTATTGTAAGACAGCGGCAGCGACCGCAGCAGCAGAGGCAGTATGGTGAGGGTATCAGAGCAGCGCTATTGGCTCCTGGGGAAGATGTAGAGGGGCATTCCCTGCATCAGCATACAAGCAGCGGCAGTGGTGCATACCGCTTGCAGCAACTAGGGGCAGCAAGGGAGGGTCGTGCAGGTTCAGCTGTAGGGAGCTTGTTGCGGCAAGCTGTGGCGGTACTTGTGATTTTGTTAGGTGTGGGGCTGTTCTTCAATGCTATGGTGGACTTTGTGTGGAGCTATGTGCAACCTGAGCAGTCTGGTGTCAAAAGGATTGGTATGCAGCAGTATCTGTTCAAGCTTCATGTATAATGCATGATTATGCCAAGGTGACTACAGATCGGGAGGTATCTGTGGATGCAGGTAGCTTGTGCATGCACCACTCGCTCATGTTTATTGTCGGTGGTGGTGGGTGTTCTTGTCGTGATACCGTTTAGATGGCATATTGGACAGCTCTTGCCTGATGGTCCCATATAGCATTAGCTGCATACTTCTCGTGTGATACCTGCTGTTGTATGCATCATGTATAACTTGTATAATTGCTGTTCGTGTGATTGGACTAGTGCATATCCGCGCACCTGCTTACAGCTGCACGGTGCAATGGCCTTGTCTGCCTTTGAGCTTTATGTTCGTGGTTTTGCCAGTGCTTGACATCTCGTGTGCTGACGTTGTAGGCCATGAAGAAACCTAGGACTAGGTTGTGATGCAAGTCTGTTGTTTGTGTCCTCTCGATTTCTCATGCATAGCACAGCAACCCTGGGGCCATTCCAAGTTGTGCTCGGTCGTGCTTGGTATGCAGTCAAGTCAAAGCCGCAAACTTGGGCAACATGAAGGTTTGTGTGATCTGCTGACTATGTGTCATTATATATGGTACAGAAACTTGCCACAGACACCTGCAATCCTCTGAGGCTGCTGCGGACTTGGGGACTGTGAAAATTGAAAGTAAACCTGCTCTGGCCTGTCGGCCCATGGGGCTGTGATTGTTTGGCTATGCTGTAATCCAAGTCCATACTGCCGTGTGCCGTGTGTGCAGGTCTGAGCAGCACATACATTCCATACATACTTGCCTTGTCGTATCCTACTTCCTATCTGTGCTGGTTCATGTAGCTGTCCATTCCTGAATTTGCAGTACAAGCTGTGGACACCGGCCTCTGCGGGTTCTGGGGCGGGTACGCGCTTCTGAGAAAGCTGCAAATCATTGAAGGCAGCATAACGACTGACCTACATGGGTTGGCTGGCTGCCGCGGGCACGCAGGGTTCGTCCCTGCTTACGTTCTGTTTCGCGACGTTCGCACTTCTAGCCTTTGACCACCTCCGCGCCCTTGCTGTATATATAGGACGCTCCATGAGCCTAGGTCTAAACCACTTTGTAGGCTCTTTGCCGCAAAGTGCCTACTTGTATGTGGATAGCGCAGTATCAACCTACTGGCGTGAAGAGTTCAGCATTTCAGCTGATACTAGCTCAAGGACCCGGGCAAGATTTGTAACAGCAAAACGTAAGTGTTTTCAACGTCTTGGACTGATGCATATTCTCGCTATCCCTCGCACGTAAAATTGACGTACACCGCTGACCGCATTGCAGAATGCCTGCCGTCTGCTGTAACTGAATGTCATGCTATACTTGATGAATTGTTTTGCACAGAAGTGGTCAACCGATTATCAGCGGGTCACTTATCACATCAAAAGTACTGGTCAACAGGTCCACCCTCGTTGCGCTTTCTTACTCGTGTTCTGTGTTTGATTGCAGTCAATAATAGGCAGAAAACTATTGGTGACAGCTTCATATATTGCAAGCAGGTGAGCACGCCGTGCCGAGTTTCTCGCCCTATCTAGGCCTAGGTGTCGCACTTCACCCGCGTGCGAGCTCCATCGGGGGCCACAAGCACTATATTCTAGCTCTGTTATCAGAACGTCCAGTCTACCAGCTGCCATGGTTGCAATTGTTGTCAGGAACTGCCCCAGAGTGCACTACCAGCGGTACATACTGGCATGCTGCAAAGCCTTTCGTGCTTCTCGTGTCATCTAGCCTGCATGATAGTATAACCGTCTGTCCACGGCAACACGCACAGCAATCTACAGTACGCTGCCCAACAGGGTGTGCAATGATCAGATACACTGGTAGCTTTACAGTACTGCAACACCACCACCACACCAGGTGTCACAGATCCTGTACCCACTATATTGCAAGCAGAGCGTCTCAACTGCCCTCGTTTGTTTGATGCAGGTAGACGTACTGCTGTGTGCTCAGAATGGCGGATCATCCCGTGGATGTGGAGATAAGAGACCCAGTGACCGGCAAACCCCGCTCGAACTTGCCCCCTGAACAGCGTTATACTGCAGGTGAGAGTCCTTCAGGACACAATCACGGTGGCTGTAGGTTGCGTGTGCTTGTGGCATGTCCTGTCTTAGTTTTCAATAGTCAAACCTCTCCATGTGTTGCGTGTAATATGTGAGTAACATTGCATGTGACTACGTGCTGGCGTGAAGATATGACATAACTATTGAATTGGTTATATGATCACCTTCCAGTTTTACGGCATGCTGCCCACATATTCTTGTCACAAGCTTGCCTGTCCAGTTACCCTATCTGTAACCATCCTGCAGGTGGTCAGAACACCTCTTGGTTCAAGTCCAACACCTTCCTCCTGTGCTTCATTGCCGGCTGGATCCTGTTCCCCTTTTGGTGGCTGGCTGCACTTTGGGGCTTCAAGAAGCGCTCAACCCTCAAGGGCTCTGAAAGGGCCGCTTGGATTGGATGTACCCTGCTATCACTGGTGGGCATCATCCTGTTCCTGATCTTCATCATCTGGTATGGAGCGAATCCTGAGGAAGCTAAGAGAAGACTTGTGCATGGGTACAAGTCTGACGAGGCGGCAGAGACCCAAGCGGTGAGATGTGTCATGTTGACTTGACGATGTTTTTGTATCATCAGTGGTTCTACATGATGATATGATCCAGTTGTTTCTGCCATTACAGAGTTGCCTATTTTGAAGTGTCTGAGGTACATCACTACACAAACTTACTGAGTGTGACATTGACGTCAATGACAGACCACTTACACCCCTACACAACAGTACACTGTCTCTCAATGCACTGGCCCCATCACTCTGTTGTTCACCATGATATCAAACCTGTTCGTTGAATGCCCAGCCTCAATTGGTGCCATGCGTTGCTTGTTTGCAGGGTGAACTTCTGGCCACCTACCAGATCAAGATCAAGGGCGAGTGCAGTGATGACATCTACACTCAACTGGTGAACAGTGTTCAAGCGGAGATTGCAAAGAAGACCGACAAAGTGGTCGTTGTCAGAGGAGAGCCCTGTTCAGTGAGTGCACACTGTCCTTGGTGCCGGGTGCCACTGACCAGATGTAATCCAGCACATCTGACCACTGAGTGGCATCTGGCTGGAACACAGATATATAGGAGGCTTAGTAACGCTCTCGCTTGGTCTTGCCATAACATATTTGTTTCAGGTCGCTCCAGTGACGGCACAATTCACATCAACTTACGTATGAATGGATGTTTGTTTGCAGGCCGGCACTGCCCGCCGTCATCTTCTTGATGCTGTGGCGACCTACGAAGCACTCGCAAAGGCCAAGGCTGATGCCACCAAGA
>JARWLF010000950.1:0-12099 GCA_029853055.1 Scenedesmus sp. KT-U | reverse complement strand
GTGCTTCGTCTGTATGAGCAGTTTGACGAGTTCTCCGCCGCCCCCAAGAACCTTTGATGAGATGTGTACGTGCCGCACGGCGTGATCCGTGCCCGGCACGGCATAATATACTCGGAACCGGGGCTTGCAGTTGGCTTTGGGTCACAAAGTACCCCGCACCTCTCAGAGTGGTACAACCTGGAACCTCTCAGCACAAACTGTACCTGTGGTTTCATTTTTACCATGCAGCCAGGCATTTGAGTTGGCAGACGGGAGGGTAGCCGCTACCCTCAGTGAGGATGCTGACTGGAACAGCTGCTGCCGCAACCAATGCGCTTGTATAAACAGATCTTGACATGGGTAGTTCTGTTACTTGGATTATCAAGTAAAATACTATGAAGACAGGGCCTGTTTTTGTTAGCAGATTTGCTCCAAGCTCAGTCAGCAATGGGCTGTGGGGGCCAATAATTTAAGTATACGAATTAGCCAAGTTCACAGCTGCACAGCACCCGACACAACCCTCGATGCATCAGCACTGGCACAAGCTACCAAGATGGTAGCCGTGACAGCTGGCTAGTACCACTGGCAAGATAGCACAAGTCATCTTACTTGGGGTTCCTGCGGATCTAGCTGCTGCTGTTTTGCCATGTTGGCTTCCACCATGCTAAGTTCAAAGTGGTCCAGTCATCAACACAGCTTCAGCGCCACACACACCATCTGGCAGACTGTACATGTCAAACTCTGCACTGGCTGTATACATGCCATGGCATGTATTGGCAGTATTCTATGCAGTAGGAAGGATCTAAATCTGCACAACAGTGCAGTATGGTGTCCTGCAATACATGCATACACTACTAGCTGTGTAGTACATCTGAGTGCCAACAGTCACTGTGCGTCTTCAATACTTTGAGACTTATGCTGGGAGCATTTGTCACTGCTGGTGATTAGGAAATGAAGATATGCTACACACAAACACTACAATTAGATGACGGAACTATCCAACTACATGAAGTCACTGAACTAAACGATACCATCCTGAGAAGAGCTTTCAAAATCACTCTGCCAACGTTCAGCGCTGAACTTCAGATGAAGGATTCATCCCCACACTGCCATACAACACATGCGCTGTTCGACAGTTGATATGATTCCAGTGATGCACTTCTCGGTGAGCGAAGAAACGCAATGAGGTACCAAACTTTGCGGCACGTTACTGTGAAGTATAGCTCAGATGCTCACTCACCAGCGAACCTCAGAATCAAACATGAAACTGGACAACACATCTATATCTAACACACCACTCAGCAATTGAACGCATACTGCCAATGACCCGGTTTGTTTGACGTTGAATCCACCCTTTCTTGATTGAGGTTGCGCCAGGCGATGCAGCACTGATCACCAAGTAAGCACATTCAGCCAGCCAATGACTCGATGATCATCATGACACCTCCATCAGTGTCACCTCTGAACAACATCTTGACGGGGTCAATTGATTTACTTCCTGTGAGTACATTGCATACCCAAGATTGGCCAAATGCAAGAATGCAAGCCCCCACTCTGCAGGTGTTCCTGGTAGATGTAGGCGCAATGATCCACCTCTTGCGTGAAGTTCCATTGTGATTTCATCTGGGAGGATGCTGTCTGGTTGCTAGGTGGGATTACTTGATACTCTTCCACCTCTGCAAGATCACAATATATGTATCATACATAGCATGTACAGACAGCCTTCCATTGCTGTCATATCACTCGGTCCAAAAAGTGTATGGAGTAAGAAGCACAGCGATCATATCCATCAAGAAACAGCTGAGAGCTTACTCTGCCAAGGCACTGTGCAGTGCAAGCACCAGCCGCTGGTCGGACTCTCTGGCATACTATGACGTGTCCAAGTGGATCAACACGCTGGCACCTATGTCCACCTTCAACAGGTTGACTCTTCCATGTCCCAACATGTCGGTGATATTCCTCCAGCTGTTGTGCTGCCTTGGCCCAGCAACATGAGGTTTACCACCTGTAGTACACCACTGGTGGAAGAAGTGTCAGCCGGGATGCTGAGATGCCAGTAGTGATGGTGCAGTCAGAGGTGTGGATTTCACAGCAAGTTGACACCAGCACCGACAGCTCAAAATCGTAATCATTATCAGGGCCTGCACAAACGGCACCGTAGTACTCCGTAGTATGTGAGACTGTTACTGCAAAGCACTGTACAGTTTCTTGTGGGACATTGATTGCGTAGAATTGTTCTGGCACCACTGGCTGGTGGCCTACTACTCTTAATGATAGCGTAGGGTTGACACAGTTTAGCAGTGACTCACTCCGGGACTCAACTGATATGTCAATCGATTAATGCTCACGTGGTAATATGATGAATGCTGAGCAGGCTCAGCCTGCTGAACTGTAAGGGCACCAAGAAGGTCTGCAGAGCAAATATCAGATACTGCTGACTTGACCATCGCTGGACACCACTGAGTTTGCTCAGCAACTTCAACAATCGAAGCAGCCAGCAGTTGCCTGGCTGAGAAGGGTGGGTGGACAAGTGCTGCTCCACCTTGGCAACTGTGACAAGCTGCTTCATTTGATTTCTGACAAAGATAAAGCACTAGGATTATGATAAGCTTGTGTGGTGCACCCTATAACAACATATGTTATGTAACAGGAACCACTTTTGCTTCCCAAAGAGTAGATTTAGATGACGCAACCTTCTTGCTGCAGTGTTTCTGACCGTCAGAGCATAGCAGCTTTGAGCCATCATCAACACCTCTGGTAGGGTTGTCCTTGCCGCCGTATCTTTCGAGGGGTCTGTCATCTGGACATGTCACAACCGGCTCAAACATTGTGTTATTCCAGAGATCATGCTCTGCGTCATATGGGGAAATGTGAGACAACATGCTGTACTTGTATTGGACAAGTTGGCGGCTGCGTTTTGCTGCCAGGCACTGGCTGCTGTGGGCTGGTCGGTCGTGCTGGCACTGCTCGCTATTGTTTGCTGTATGAAAGTCGGCCTTAGAAGGTGCTTTGTTGCGCTGGACATTGGTGTGCTGCTGCAGTTAGTGCTTGATGAGGCAAGCAGCCATGTCACGGCGACAGAAGATCCGACAAGTACGACCAGCTTTGTAGCGTTCCAAGGCTGCTTAGTACAGCAACGGAGAAGCCGCCGCTCGGCTTGTGACACATGGCAATGCCCAGCAACGCCCCGCAACAATTACGGACAACGAGCTTATCTTGTAGGAAAATAGGGGCTACGGTCAAGATACGGGCCACTGGAAGCGTGAGTCGTGCTGCTTCTCACGCAGGTCTATACAGTCTTCAACATGCATAAGATGTTTTCTCGGCCATGGCAAAGACGGGGTAGCACAGAAGCCAAGACCCAGTCGCACCGGGATCGCTCCGATCATCGCAATGGCACAGGGTTGACTCTGCTGACGTCCACATACAAGCGAGCCTGCATCGGACTGAAACTCTTATAATATATGCTGAAGAATATTACGTAACAAATATTTACAGTGTTAAAACTACATTACTAGATCACAGCTACGATGGCAGCTGCAGCACCGGCGTCGAAAGGTCGAAGCTGCAGTACTGCAGTACTAGTACCCATCTTGCTAGCCTGTTTGCACCTTGAAGGCGTGGCCACAGACTGCATGCAAGGCAACGGCAAAGGTATACATCATTAATCAGACTTAGTGGTTGGCTTTCTTGGTGGGACCGACCCAGGAAGCAAGTCAACTCCTAGGAGCAACGGTTCCTAAAAGTTTCAGGTTCCTAGAAGCCTGTCGGTGCCGTACCGTGCCGTACCGTGTGCGGTACGTTACGTGGTGCGCCAACAAACTTCGTGGCTGGCAACCGTTGATGTGCTTGGTAAGCAACGTTTAATTAACGTTTTATAACGTCGTTAACTTAACGTCGTTGAACGCATGATATCTTTTGTATGAACTGGTGTGCTATCGAAGCTTGTATGTCTCAGCTGGGCTCCGCGAATCGACACCTGTGACAGCTGAAGTACGTATCATGTCGTTCAAATCACGTGCTTCTGCAATTCGTGTATGGCCCTGAATGTTGTGCAGGATAGTGCAGGAAGCCTGCCCATAGGAAGCATGCACGCCGGAAAAGACAAGCCTGACTGACTTCAGTAGCACCCTAGGGTGCTGCCGTAGTAGCTACTATAGGAGGCGTGCCACTGAGACTGGAGGGTTGACTCAAACTCACCCGGGGTGGCCCGACAGCCACACACATCTTCTCCTTTGTATTACGCCTGTGCCGCACACTTTGTGACAAAGCACTGAGCATAGTCTCTCTCTGTGTGTGCAGGATAGTAATCTGATTACCAAAGAACCCGTGAAACCCAATGGCATGTACATATACCGTCAGCATGTACTGTGTACTGTATGGTATGCGCATGTCAGATTTGATACATTCTGGTTCCAGGACACAGGTGATCAGGTTACATGCCACCAGACCGTTTTTCAAAATTTGTAAATTCAAGAACAAAAGTTTGGACAGTTGTTGTTGTAGTGCTGCCTTAGTCAGTGACCAGCTATCTATAGCTTCCTTCGAGTTCAAGAGTTACATGAAGTAACTCGCCCAGAGAAAGAGCCAATGCCAGGCACGTAGGGCATGGATTCGGTATTCACAACAGTAGGGCCAAGGAAATCGCCAACACAACCAAAGGGCAATAGACAGAGCAATGCATGCAGCTAGTGGTCGCCGGGTGCATGGCTTATTGCCCTCGTAGCCACAACCTTCAACTACCCCAGTGCATACACAACCCAGTTGCATGCACCTATGGGGCAAATGCAAGCAGTCACGATGCTGGTGTCCAATACTATTGCCAATAGTATCTCAGTGAGAGTCTCAAGTACAATCAAATGATCACAGTATTCACCGGCTCAGCCAGAGATCCAACCAGCCCATAATGGCTTGGCCAGACAACCCCAGTGTCTCACTGAGATTGTACACACACATGTTCAGCAGAAGCACCCATCGAACACATGTAGCACTTCGATGTTTTGGTGAGCACATAAAACACTGGCTTCGCTTTGACTAGATACTTGGTGTGGGCTCTGACTCTTGAGCGTTGACTTCAATGCTTAGGGTGTGTGTAGGGAAAACTTGTGGACTTGTATGAACGTTTGGCGGGGAGTTTTCTCGAATGACATACTTGCGCCAAGCGCTGTCACAGAAAGACGGATTCTTTGACTTGCATTGAACCCCCTCAAAATACATATTCTCAATGCTGGTGACAATGACAGTGTCAGCATTGTTGTGCAAGAGCTCATTCAACCAAAGAGTCTTGCCCGCGTGGTGTCTTGGCTTCCAAGCTGACAAGCAATCACCTGCAGTGGGTGCTGTTGTGTTTGTCTCGGGGGTGTGGGGGTGTGGGGGTGTGGAGAATGGGTTACTGAGTAGGTGTGCATCATATGGGGGTGGGGGGCTTGTGCGTGTGAATAAAACTGTCCGCTGGCATTGGACACATTGTTGGTACCACAGTGCAGGCAACTGCGTCATGTAGAAGAGCAGTAAGCAGGGATGTGGCTATGTCAGGGGTAGTAACCAACATCTCAGTATTACAACCTCTCAGAGGGTGGCTCTTTCTGATCGAGAGATGTGGCATCCTCCTGCCTGCCCCCCAGGAGATATTTCAAAGCATGGAGCCCATGCTTAGGGCCGGAAGCTAAGGGCCAGAAGGCCGGAGCGGGTTATTCCTCTTCTGCTTCAAACATCTTAGACTGAACTATATTTACTCTCCCAGACATCCTGATCTACTGGCACGAGCCAAGCAGCAGGCAACCGCACACATTCACTATTGTGGAAATCAAAAACTGCACTGCACTGTCCGGGACACTGACATCACTAGTAGTGATTCACTACACAAACATCTCGAGCACAAGCCAAACATGAAGCACTTGCCGACTACATCAAGATGGCACATCCCAATGCAGTAGTTATCAGACACAATCTCATGCTAGGAGTAGCAGGATCAAGTCATCTGCATCACACATGAACAACTTGGAGTGAAAGGAAAGGCGCTGAAGGGCCTGTTGACCAGACTGCACTATTAATGAGTCAAACATCTACTGTTTCAAAAACATTTGGAAATACAGAGCAGCCATGATTGCGAGAAGACAAGCAGACACGAAAGGACACAACACAAGCAAGAGGAAGAACAGACCAAGATCAGGAACGCCTACCCACAGAAAGCATGCACGCCGCGAAAGACAAGACTGACTGATGTCAGTAGCACCGTGCTACCCTAGGCTATGGTGCTGCTGTAGTAGGAAGCGTGAAGGCTGGAGGGTTAACCCGACAGCCACACACGTCTTCTCTTTCATATTATGCCTGTGCTGCAAAGCACTGAGCGTAGTCTCTCTCCCTCTCTCTCTTTCTACATTGACTCTCCTAGCTGTCTGTGTTTGCAGCGCTCAACGCTAACAGAGTCTGTTATGGCCTGATGATGTAGAATGATGGATGTGTGATGGTGAGTACTTGTGACTCTGTCACTAGCAGTCATTTTGTTCAGGTACAGGGTGCTAAGATCTGGGCTAGGTCACTTGGTAGAGTTGAACTAGATACTAGTAGGACTTGAGGTCAAAAGAACAACTTACGTTATGACACGGCTCTGGGTGGCGGCCCCAGTGCATATTTCAGAGCACAGCTGCTTGCTTGCATGTTGATGATGTCTGTTCACAAATGAGCCTCGGTTCTGTTTCGCTGAGAGATGGTGACTTCTTCCAGACAATATATGCCATACAACACAGTGTGCGCAGTCTGTGTAGATCAGAGCACGGCACCCAGTAGTTGCTGTCTATGAGTCACACATAATGCGCTAGACAGCATGGCATTGATTTGCGGTAGGTGTCATACCTGCCTCAGATGCAGCACAATGCATCATGATACCTGGTACTCTGCGCAACCTGTTGCTGTTGGTGGAGAACCAACACTGTTGGTGGTGAAGAAGTCTATTGATTGCAGCTGCTGAACAGCTTCTCCCTGGTACCCAAGCATAGTATCAGAACAGCTTGTCATGGGTTCATCATAGCCTGAGGTTGGGCTAGTAGCCGACGATCCTCGAGCTACTTATTTCTTCACTACCGTAGCGGGTGCCTCTATTGCCTCTTCCGAATGCGACGTTCATGCAAGCAATGTTGAACCTGCCCTCTAGAGTCACTGTGCAAGCGCTCCAAACCCTAGGCTTTTCAGGTATCCAAACAAGTTGTTGCTGCCCATTGTCAAGGTTATGAAGGCTGTGCAGGCCAGAGATACCACTTTGGCAGATGTGTGCAGGTATGGTTCTCAGCAGACACATTTGAACTTTGCGCTGAGTAGGTTGCCAACCCATATAGGCTATATCTGAAGGCTACTGTAACTGTCTGTGTATGATTCTGTTGTACTACAAGCTCACAATGCTGTCGCTGTTGAACATTGACTCGTGAATGGCCAGCAACTGGCTATATCTTGCCAACGAGTTGGGCTCAGCCATGGAGGGGCTGCCCAATGACTTCCGGCAGCACATCATGTGGGCAATCAGTACACGTGCAAAGCAGCAGGACTTGGTTCTGTGCCACTTAGCCCTGTTCCTGGATCCTCGGTACCGCAAAGCAGCTAAGCTCAGCACAGCAGATCGCAGCATAGCAGAGTTCACAAAGGCAGCAGGCAAGCTGGCTCACAATCAGGGCTTTTCAGAGGACAAGTTAACCAGCACGCTGCAGCAGTTGCAGCTTTACAGCCTGGCCAAGTCCCCATTTGATCTACCTGCAATAGCTTACCTGCAATGCCGCGCAGAATCTGACGTCAAGGTTTGGTGGCTCAGTATGGCAGAGTCAGCCCCAGACCTATCGGAACTGGCACTTATCCTACTTGATGTTGCGCCACATGCAGCAGACCCAGAGTTGGGTGTTCAGCGATATGGACTGGTATGATCAACATCATAAAGGTCAACATACTCGGCTGAATTGTGACACCAACAAGCAGCTGACGAGCATCAAGGTGTACTATGATGCAAAGGCAGTCACTATGATGCAATGGCAGGCAGGCAGGTGGGTTTGGCAACTGGCATTATACGCAGTTGTGTGCAGCCTGTCCTTGTTTCTTTAAGAATGCGAATGTGGTGTTTGTGCTGTGCACATAAGCAGCAGGTTCTTCTTTGTTTCCTGGGCCCTATAGCATTGACCAATCAACTGTCTATGCAGTGGCAACAAGCGTACGAAGGCAGAGGGAAGTGCCAAGGGAAGTTCCATATGTTGTGGACCTTTCTGGACCAGCACAGATAGAAGCACCCACGCTAGCAGAATCAGCACCTGCTGCAACACAAGTAGCAGCAGCAGATGTTGCAGCAGCAGGGTCAGCAGCAGCATCCAGTCAAGACAGTACACCCGCAGCAGCTGCAGCAGCAGGACATACAGCAGCGGGGACTGCTCAACAGCAGCAGCAGCAGCAGCAGCAACATGAGCATGCAGAGTCAGATGTGACACCAACAGAGCTGCAGGAGGTTCCCATATATGGTCTACAACAGAGAGATGCAGGAGCTGGCATCTGACAGACAGATTGGGGTCATGCCACCTGAAGGCTACAAGTCCTGGACAGCAGCAGTGATGAGCATCGGGCTGTCTGATGTACCTCAGGCTGACTTGCTTGATAGCAGTTACCATGAGGTGCATGAAGATGCAGGCAGGAGAAGGGTGTCAGCACCTGACCATAGCTTCGATCCAGATAATGTCATCAACAGCTGTCCTGCAGGGTTCTAGGCGAGCAGCAGCAAGTAACACAGGGTGCACATGGTGGTCAGGGAGGGTTGCCTATTGGGCCAGCTGTTCAGGTGCAGCAGCCAGTCTTTACAGCTGCAGCAGTAACTACCCCAGTATTTGGAAACATACAGCAGGCCCACTGGCAGCCAGTCTTTACAGCTGCAGCAGTAACTACCCCAGTATTTGGAAACATACAGCAGGCCCACTGGCAGCCAGTCTTTACAGCTGCAGAGCCTGCTGAGGCAGCATGGACACTAGTACTAGTAGTGACAGGAGTGGTAGTATCTTTCAGCGGGGCATCAACTTGTTGCTTGCATGCAGCTGTTCTTGTTGTAGTCAGAATACCAATGTTGTGCCTGCCACAACGTATGTACTTTCAGTGCTTAGGCGATCTTCAGGCTTGATAAAGGCGCCAACAATCCATGCGCCTGACTTGCGCCAGTTGCGCCAAACAACGTGCAACATGCGCCCTGCGCCCCGCGCCCTGGCTGTTTTAGCTGCGCCGCGTACAGTGAATCTAAAGTGTACCCGTGTCTATTGCTTCCTATATTCACACTTACAGCGTTAACATCACATTATTCATGTGTCTCTTCATACACCTGTTGCTTTTTAAGCCGACCTGTCAAGCGCAGTTCGATGCTTGCGCCAAGCTTGCCAGATGGTCCAGCACAGAGCCAAGCGCAAGAGTGGACCATCTCTCACAGAGAAGTTGTCTGTGATGGAAGATTTGTTGGCTACGAGTCAAGATGAGCTGCAACTGGCAGAAGCAGAGCACCAGCAGCTGGAGTGGAAGGAACTGGTTAGTGGGAACTGCTTGTGAGCAAGCTTCAAGCACTCAATGGCCAACAGGCGTGAAGTTGTGGCTCTGCTCAGCAACTGTTCAGGAGCGATGATACACCCATGATGCTTCCAGCACCACCACTGGCCCACATGATGCATGTTGTACTGCTATGCAGATTCTGCTCGATGTAGTGCGACATCAGGAGGCGCTGGACATTGCCATGATACGCTGTCAAGAAGTAAAGGCTTCTAGGGATGCTGCCAGCCATGTGTCTGCCAGGGGCGGCCCTATCCCAGAAGCCATGTCAGCATTTCAGTCAATTGAGCAGCAAGGGGCATCCAGCTTGTTGCCAGTTGTAGAGCAGCCAATGCCAGATAGCCATTGCACAAGGCCTTTTGCCGACATCCCAGGACAGAGCTATAATTTGCAGCTGCTGCAGAATGCCACTATGCAGCAGATACAGCGGGTTCTGGACATGACAGTAGACAGTTGGATCGAGTACTTTCAGGGATTGTACATGCAACTGACAGCTTTAATGAATATGGCAGCACATGCAACAAAGCAAGATTGGGCCACAGTAGCAGCTCTAACGCAAAACAAGGTCAGTTGTCAGACTGCACACAATGTCGATAACAGATCTGCTGGAGACACAACTGTACCGCAGCAAGCAACCAGCGTTGCTGTTCCCACAACCTGCAGCTCACAGCAGCAGCGACGAGAGCATGATGATCATCGTCTAGGAGTTGCTGCATCAGCAGCTTGTGTTCGCGAGACAGGAGATGCTATATCAACAGCTGCAGCAGAAGCAGCCAACATGCAGGGTGTACCTTCTCCGCCTCATGTTCCTGGTGTATGTATAGCTGCTGACATGTTGCGACTCAATCAGCTGGTAGATGAAT
The DNA here is from genome assembly GCA_029853055.1 of Scenedesmus sp. KT-U. NCBI lineage: Eukaryota > Viridiplantae > Chlorophyta > Chlorophyceae > Sphaeropleales > Scenedesmaceae > Scenedesmus > Scenedesmus sp. KT-U. Next base: position 1,705 of record JARWLF010000950.1, on the reverse strand, counting down.
GCTTCACGCTGCTACTGCTGGCTGCCATGCTAACCCCTGACACAAGTAAGTCAGCCTGCCTACTGCTAGTCACTGTATGTCATTGAGTTTCCTTTGCGTATGCTTGCACTCGAAGTACCGACAGAAGACTGCCAAGAATGACTTACTGCACTTCTCCAGACCCACAGTCAAGTTGTCCAAGTTGCTGCTAGCGTTGTGTTGCCCTTTAGAATGTGTCAGCAGAAGTTCATGGCTACTGCTGACATGCTGTTGTCTGTCTTCCTGCAGTCATGGGAGTCATGTACACTCACCTTGGCACCCGCCAGCGATACACTATTCCCCCGGCAATGAAGCAAGCGATTGCTGCCAGGCTCAGACTCACTCAGGGGCAGGCGCAGCAGCTTGCAGCCTGTTTCAAGCACTTCCGCAGTATACATGCATCAACTACTGCAAGATGTACTGAGCTGACTGACAGGGCCAGCGATGTGAGCATGATGGTAGCTGCAGCAGCTGCAGAACAGGCTAAGGCAAGCTTAGCTGCAGGAGTGGAATTCGGTGATTGGGATGTTCCTGCAGTTGGCTGGGCACTTCCTGCAGCTAGCAGGCTGAAGGCGGCGAAGACAGAGGAGAGCATGGAATCAATGAGCAAAGAGGTACTTTCAGATGCTGGGGAGCGATTGAGTCTGCAGACAGCGAGTAAGTGCACATGCTGGACAGCTGCTGTAGATCTCTTGTTGAGTCATCCTCTTCTTGATGCAAGACATATGGCATGAAGTGCTAGGTTATGTCTGTGTTTAACATGTTGATGTTTGGTTCCAATTAGTACACGGCTTCGTCCATGGGCACCATGCAAGCTGTGCAACCTGTGTTGTGCCCGGACCACCACCTGCCTGGCCGCTTTTTACTACTGTGATGGACGTCTGACCCGTTGTGCCACACTCATCCTGATCGCAGTGCCTGAGGATGCAAGGGACGCAGCAGCCGACGACAGCGACAGCATTGGCCAGCAGCTGCAAGGCCACTTACAACGCAGGCTCAGGCTGCAGCTTCTAGAGTACAGCTTCATCAGCAACACCTTGACTCATCTGCAGAAAGCCACGCTGCTGATCTCAAGTTATCCCAAAGCCCTGGTAATCACCTCTGCCGCAGAAGCAGTCAAGCAGGCACTGGAACCTTGCGCAGGCAGCGACAGAGCAGCCGGCAGCTTTGCGCACCCTGCTTTTGGCGCTCTTGATACCAATGAGTATTGGCGCTGTATGCAGGAGGATCATGAGCAGCGGCGTCTCGCCTTGCTGATAGAACAGCGACAACAGTGGTGGAAGGAGCTGCAAGATGGTTTTGGGGTTTCATGATGTGATACACCGGGGTGGGGGGGGTCCAGCTCTACTCTCACCCTTCATCAATACGTTGTGTTGAATCAGTGCCAATGTATGCACACTGGTTGACTGTTGATTATTTGATGTAGGTACAGGTCAACTTCAGGTGATTGCTATCAGACAGATACACAGACAACCACAGTGTTACTCTGGTATATTCTGGTTTGATGACAATGTCATCGTGATCTGGCATCGGCATAGACACATCAATCGTGCTGTTTGTAAGGCAAGTGTCCTAATGGTGATGGTTGTCTCTGGTATTTACTAGTCTGTCTTGTGGCTGTATTGCAGCATGGTGTGCTGGTCTTCGCAGAGGTCTAGTGATGTGTGTTGCTGTTGTGTGTGGGACT
>JARWLF010000949.1:0-12118 GCA_029853055.1 Scenedesmus sp. KT-U | reverse complement strand
CGCCAACCCTTCGGTTGGCGGCTCTTGCGTCGAATCCACGCCACACGGCTTTCATATACCCAGACCGGCCGCCAATGATTCGAGTCGTCGCGTCAGAAGAGAACGTCGACGGGGACGGGGCTGTTCGAAGTAGAGTTGTTGCCGAGTCCGCCGTTGCTACCAAAGCCCCAGCACTTTGCGCCGCCCGACGTGGTGACGGCGCAGGTGTGTTGCCATCCCGCCGAGATCGACGCCACACCGCTCATGAGGGTCGAGACGTCGACGGGAACGAGACTGTTTGAGGTGGAGTTGTTACCGAGCTGACCTTCGACGCCCCGTCCCCAGCATTTGGCGCCGCCGGTCGTGGCGACGGCGCAGGTGTGGTTTTCGCCAGCCGAGATCGACACCACGCCGCTCGTCAGGGTCGAGACGTCAACGGGGACGAGACGGGCCGAGGTGGAGTTATCGCCGAGTTGGCCGCTGCTGCCCTCTCCCCAGCACTTGGCTCCGCCCGCCGTGGTGACGGCGCAGGTGTGGCTGCCGCCAGCCGAGATCGACGCCACGCCGCTCGTCAGGGTCGTGACGTCGACGGGAACGAGACTGTTTAAGGTTGAGTTGTTGCCGAGCCGGCCGCCAGTTCCCCAGCACTTGGCGCCGCCCGTCGTGGTGACGGCGCAGGTGTGGTTGCTGCCAGCCGAGATCGACGCCACGCCGCTCGTCAGGGTCGTGACGTCGACGGGGACGAAACTGGTCGAGGTCGAGTTGTTGCCGAGCCGGCCGTTGCCGCCAGCTCCCCAACACTTGGCGCCGCCGGTCGTGGTGACGGCGCAGGTGTGGGCGCTGCCCGCCGAGATCGACGCCACGCCGCTCGTCAGGGTCGAGACGTCGACTGGGACGAGACGGTCCGAGGTGGAGTTGTTGCCGAGCCGGCCGTTGCCGCCAAATCCCCAGCACTTGGCGCCGCCCGTCGTGGTAACGGCGCAGGTGTGGTCTCTGCCCGCCGAAATAGACGCCACGCCGCTCGTCAGGGTCGAGACGTCGACGGGGACGAGGCTGTCCGAGGTGGAGTTGTTGCCGAGCCGGCCGCTGGTGCCAGTTCCCCAGCACTTGGCGCCGCCCGCCGTGGTGACGGCGCAGGTGTGACTGTTGCCTGCCGATATCTGCGTCACGTGGATGATGACGCCTCCGACGTCGAGCGTGTAGACCCGCTGGCCGTCGGTGCCGAGATAAGAGCCGACGATCTCGAAGGATATCGGCCCCTGGGTATTTGGCGTGCCCGAGGCGACACCGGTCGCTGCGTCGAGGGTCATCCAGGACGGCAGTGCGGGCGTGCCGCCCGACCAGGTGAGATCGCCGACGGTGACGTCCCCCGGATCGGTGAGCGAGGCGAGATTGGCGAAGCTGAAGGACCAGGGATTGCCGACATTGGCTTGAGGGAAGCTGTTCGTGCCGGTCGCTTCGCCGAGCGTGATGGCGAAGTTCGCGCCAGGGACCGGCGCGGGGTCTGCGGGGACGGGCGGAGGGCTGGAAGTACCGGGGGTCTGCGTGCCCGCGTTCTGGGTCGCCGTGCCGACATTTGCGAAGATGTCCCTGACCGATGTGCCCGTGGCGGCGACCGCGCCGAGACCGAGGACGGCGATCAGCGCGGCGATCAAGGCGTATTCGCCGAGACCGGCGCCGGCGCGGCTGTGCAGAGCCGAAGTCGTCAGCAGTAAAGAAAGACGTGGGATTCGAAGACGAGAACGCGTATCGGACGACATCGTCGGCAGGCTCCTTGATGATCTTGCCATCGAGGATAAGAGACAATGCGGGCAGATTCAAACATATGCGTTTCTTTGGGCGGTGACGCAATCGCGTGCCGGTGCGTCGACCACTGCTTTACGCGACCATTGCATCGATAGCGAGCAGAAAAACGGAACGACAGAGTCTCATCGGACGCCCCACCCCCGAACGGCGCAAGCTCTCCGCGGCAGGCCCGACGACACCGTTCGCGCGTGCGACGGATCATCGACAAACAGCCTAGAAGCCTCTGCAGACCGGCTCGGCCGATCGAGACCAGAGAAAATCGGTGAGAAACAGGTGCCGAAGGCGCTCCGCCCTCTGGTTGCTGCCTCACGTGCACCCACCGTGAAAGCTGACACTGCCAATGAAAAAGGCCCCGGAAGGGGCCTTTTCGGTCGGTGCGTCTGGGCCCGGTTCAGGCCGCCTCGTGCTCGCCCGCACGCGGACGTGCGACCGGACGCTGGGCGAGGCTGCGCTCGACCTGCCGGCGGGCCTGGGTGAGCGCGTCGAGCGCGTCGAGCGCGTCGTGCGAGCGACGGAAGGTGACGTTGCCGGTCTTGTCGACCTCGGCGATGCCGTAGACGGCGCTGGCACTAGCACCCTTCTCGATCATGCGGGCGAAGACCTTGCGACCCTCGGCGGTCTCGACGGGCGCGACGTCGCCGCGACGCGGCTTGTTGAGGACGAGATTGGCTTCGACGACCACCGGATCGGGAAGCGTCTTCTCCGCGTCGAGCTTGGCCACGAACTGACGCAGCGAGCGGCTGACGCGGCTGTCGTCCTTGGTGCCGGCGACGGGCTCGAAATAGGGCTTCACGGCAGGGTTGGAATCGGTGACGACGAAACCCTTGACGCCCCGTCCGGCCGCGAGTGCGGCTTGCGGATCGGCGAGGTCGGCGCGATCGAGAGCGACCACGTAGCGCCATGTGCGCTCGCCGGCCTGCGTGGCCTGCGCATCGCCCGAGCGGGCGTCGGACGGCTTGACTTCGCTGTAGGCCTCGGTGCGCACGATCGTCGCAGGACGCTTCTCGGGCGTCGAGCCGTCCTTGGCCGGGATCACGACGTCGGTGACGTCGAGCTTCGTCCAGACGAGCGCCGAATCCCGCTTGACCTCGAGCCGCGACTCGAAGCCGAGCTCTTTGCGCAGTTCGTTGATGCGTGCGACCGCGTCCTTGACCGGCATCGGCCGCGACAGGGTCGCGTTGGTCTTCTCGCCCTCGCTCGTCCAGGACTGGAACACGCGCACGGTCTTGGCGCCGGCCTCGGCCTCGCCGCGCTCGCGCACGATCGCGGCACTGACCTGGTCGTAGCCCGTCACGGCCCGCGCCCCGGCGATGTCGAAGCCGAAGAAACGCGTGCCCTTGGGCTCGGAGACGGGGCGACCCTGTGCGTCCTGCTCGACCACGGGGATCTTGGCGAGGATGTCGGGAGCCGCGATCCAGCTCGGCACGTCGCCCGAGCGCAACATCTCGGGAAGACGCGCGACGCCGACACGGGCGGGCGCCTTCTCCTCGACGGGCGCGTCGATGTCGATGCCGCGCTCCTTGAGAACCTGGATACCGAAAGCGAGGCCGCGTTCGATGCGGTTGTAATAGGCCTGCTCGCGCGAGCCGATGTCCTGACCCTCCGAGAAGGTGCGCTCGCGGAAGCGGTTGAATTCCGCGAGATGCTCGCGGGTGAAGGGCACGAGCTTCATGAGGCGCTCGGACGACATCGAGCGGATGGCGTTCTCCGCGCGCTTGGCGACCTGGACCTGATGCTCGAAATCGCCTTGGTACTGGCGGCCGGGCTCGCGCGGCAAATAGAGCGGCCGCAGGGTCTGTTCGGGCGCCGAGATCTCCTCGGAGGCCTTGTCCTTCTGGGCGGCGCTGTCGCGGTAGATGATGTCGGCCGCGATCTTGAGGGCGCGATAGGCGGCGAACTCTTCGATGCGCGAACGCAGATGCGCCTCGCGGGCGGCGGCGCTCGTGAAGGCCGCCAGTTCCGGGTGCTGCTTGTCGAGCGAGTAGCGCAGGCCATAGGTCGCCGCGCGGCCGTTCTTGGCGCCGATCTGGTAGTCGAGCTTCAGGGCGAGACCCGCCGCCTTGGCGGTCTCGTCGAGCTTGCGGTAGTAGAAGCGCGAGTTCGGATCGGTGGAGGTGTAGTAATAGACCCGGCGCTTGGCTTCGGTGGCGGAGACCTCGCGGGTACCCCAGCCGGGCAGCTCGCGGGCGGTGCCGCTGGAGCGGGCATGGGCCTCGCGCGCCTCCTGCGTCAGGTAGGGGGCGATCTCGGGACGCTCGGCGTCACGGGCGTCGCGCAGATAGTGCAGGCCGTAGGTCGAGGTCGGACGACCCTCGAGATCGACGCGGTAATCGATGCCGAAGGGAACGTCGAGGCGGCGCAGGACGGCGTCGAGACGGGCGTAGTGATGGGCGCCACGCGGGTCGGCGTCGCTGTAGAGATGGACGCGCTCGGCGAGCGCCTCGTCGGCGACGACGCGCTCCTCGTGCTCCTTCTTGTCGCGCAGGAGGCGCTGATAGAGCGTCGCGTCGCGGGCGACCTCGGCGGAGCCGATCCACTCGTTCATCAGATTTTCGTAGCGCTTCTGGGCGCTCTGACTGGTGAACCGGATCTGGAGCTCCATCACCTGTTCGGGCGTGCAGTCGGGGCCGGGCACCATGGTGAAGAAGCGGCGGGCGGCGCGACGGGTCGCATCGGTGACGACGGCGCCGAGCGCCGTGGCGATCGTCTGTTCGCGCAGTTCCTCGGGCAGTCCACGCTGGGTCGGGTGGCTGTCCGGAATGACATAGAGCACGATCTCTTCGGACACGGGGGTGACTCCTTTGACAAACCGAATGGTTTCACAAAGAGAGATTAGCCCATTGCCGTACGAAAACAAAACATCGGCCGAAAAAAATCAGAACGTCTCCAGCTGGAGATTTCCGTCTACGAGTCGAACGATGACACTCTTGTGCATGTATTGCATCGGAATATCGTTGCGCGACAAATAAACCCCGGCGATCGAGACGAGGTCGGGGCAGAACCGCATCGCGACGATGGTGGCGCGGATGTCGCCGTCGCGGCCCGCGATGGCGCGGCCCTTGAGGCAGCCGGTGACCGTGATCGAGCCGCGCGCGACGACGTCGGAGGCCTGCGCGACGTCGCCGACCACGGTGACGTTCGTGCAGCGTCCGACGACCTCCATGCCGGTGCGGATGCGTTGCGTCACGATCTCGACGCTGCCTGCCTCCTCCGTGCCGGCCGGGACGACACCGGTCTCGACCCGGGGAGCCGTCTCGGCCGTCTCGAGGAGCGCTCCGTCCGGCATCTGCACGGGGCTCGAATTGGAGGGCGCCGGAGCGGAAGATGCGGGAGCGGGCATCGCGGGGTGGGCGAGGATCGCGGGCGCGGTTGGACGCATGTCCAAAGCTGGCGCTGAGGAAACCGGCACGACCGCGACCTCGACGAGCGACGCGTGGACGGGTGCGCCGGCTGTCGCGTGATCCGTCTCGGTGACTTGCGCGCGCGAAACGAGCGGGCGCAGGGCATGGCTCGCGACCGCGCCGCCATGGCCGATCGCGGTCAGGCCCGCCGTACGAGCGCCCTTCGCCTGGGCTTCGTTGCGCACCTCGACGGCGGCGATGCTCAGTCCGTAATCGGCGAGATTGGCGCGCAGGACGGAGAAATCGGTCGCACGCACGATGCGGTCCGTACCGGTCACGTCGACGACGACGAGCCTGCCCTCGAGTGAAGAGGCGTTCTCGTCGAGAAAGCTCTTCAGACGATTGACCAGTCGCGTGATGTTGTCCTGCGGCATACGAAGGACCGTGACGTCCTTGGTCGCCGACACGAGAGAAATATCTTCCATGGCCTGTCCGGTCTCGATCGTCCTATCTCTTGTGAGGCAATATAAATCGCCCGGAGCCGCGAGCAAATGCAAAACGACAACCTCGCACGTTGGTTGATGTTCTTCTCGACCTTCATTCTCGTCGGAGCGGGTCTGCTCGTGGTGGCCTTCGCCTCGCAGGCCGTGGCCACCCGCATCGGCCTCGACGGTCTGCACTTCGTCACCCGACATGCGGCCTATGCGGCATTGGCGCTCCTCATCGTCGTCGTGGTGAGCCGGCTCTCGCCAAAGACCGTGGTCGCGGTCGCGGTCGTCGTCTTCGCGCTCGCCTTTCTCGGCATGATCGCAGCGACCCTGTTCGGGACGCCGATCAAGGGTGCGCGGCGCTGGATCTCGATCGCGGGCATTTCCGTGCAGCCCTCCGAATTCGTCAAGCCGGCGCTGGCGATCCTCGTGTGCGCGATCTTCGTCTCGCACGGACGAGACCTGATGGCGGCGACCCTCAAGGCGGGCGCCTTGTGTGCGGCCGCGATCGGCGTCCTCGTTCTCCAGCCCGACGTCGGCCAGGCCGCGCTCGTGCTCGCGACCTTCCTGTTCGCCGGGTTCGCGGCAGGCTGGCCCTTGTGGATTCTCCTGACCGGCGCTGGCATCGTGGTGGCGTTCGGGTTGGGCGCCTACAATTTCCTCTCCCATGCCCGCTCGCGCATCGACCGCTTTCTCGACCCCGAGAGCGGGGACACCTATCAGGTCTCGCGCTCTTTCGACGCGATCGCCAATGGCGGGCCCTTCGGCGTCGGCCTCGGCGAGGGTCGCTTCCGCGATTTCGTGCCGGACGTGCACGCCGATTTCATCTTCGCCTCGCTCGTCGAGGAGCTCGGTTCGATCGGCGGCCTCGTGGTGCTCGGCTGTTTCGCCTGCGTCGTCGTCGGAGGCCTCGTCGTCGCCTTTCGTGCCCGGGCGCCCTTCGTGGCCCTCGCCCTCTCGACGCTCGCCGTCCAGTTCGGCGTGCAGGCCTTCATCAATCTCGGCTCGACCATGGGCGTGATCCCGACGAAGGGTATGGCCCTGCCGCTCGTCTCCTATGGCGGCTCGGCGATGATGGCCGCCGCTCTGACCGTCGGCTTCATGCTCGCGCTCTCGCGCACCAGCGTTCTCGAACAGAAACGCCTGGCGGCCTCGACCTGAAGCGGCACGCCTCCCGGTCTCCTCGGTGTACGGTCGCTCATCGTCGTTTCTGACTCTTCTCGAATTCCCGATCGTCGCGGAGACGAAGAGATCGCCGTCTCGCAGACGGTGATCTCGAGTGCCTCGTTTCGCGTGGCGTCACGCCTCGACGAGTAGTCCGGGATCGAAGCGGGCCGGCGCCGTGCATGCGAACGGCTCGTTGCATGATGGCCACGTCTGCGCGTCGTCGCGACACGTGGGAATCGGGTCGCCTCCGTGCGGCGGCAAGAGGCGGTTCGTCTCGCCCATACCCGACCCCGAGAGACCAGAAGTCGTTCGTGGGTTTCGGCCTCTCCATGCTCCGTGTCGGAGCGCCTCCACCGATAAACGAAAAAAGACCCGGAAGCGGGGCTTCCGGGTCGCAGTGTGGGGGCGGGTTTCTTGTTCTTGTTGATCGTCTCAGCGAGGCAGCGGGGTCTTCAGGACCTCGCCGCCGCTGAGCTTGGGTCGCGACCATTCGTCCTGCAGGGGCTTCGCGAGACGCGAGGCACCGCCGCGGATGGGCGCGAGCTCTCCGAGCGGAAGCCGGGCCGGCTTGTCCGCTTCGTTGACGACATCGGGCTTCTTGCTCTTTCGGCCGAAGAAGCCGCCGAGGAAGCCCTTGGATTCGGTAGTCCGGGCGGCGGCGGGCGCCGTCTCGGGGAGAACGACGGGCGCGGCCTTGGGCGGCGTCAGATCGAAACCGGCCGTGCGGCGCGCGGGCGGCTCGACGGGCGCCTTGGCGCCGGAGGCGGAATCGCGGGCGGAGACCGGTGCTTCCGCGATCTTCTCGCCGTCGATGCCGGTGGCGACCACGGTCACGCGCATGGTGCCGTTCATGTCGTTGTCGATCGCCGTGCCGAAGATGATGTTGGCTTCCGGGTCGACCTCGTCGCGAATGCGCGACACCGCGAGGTCGATCTCGTAGAGGGTCACGTCCTCGCCGCCGGTGATGTTGATGAGCACGCCGCGCGCGCCCTTCATCGAGACGTCGTCGAGGAGCGGATTCGAGATCGCCTCGTCGGCCGCGAGCGTGGCGCGGCTGTCGCCGCTCGCCGTGCCGGTGCCCATGATCGCCTTGCCCGTCTCGGACATGACGACCCGGATGTCGGCGAAATCGAGATTGATGATGCCCGGATTGACGATCAGGTCGGTCACGCCGCGGATGCCCGAATAGAGCACGTTGTCGGCCATCCGGAAGGCTTCCGAGAAGGTGGTGTTGTTGTCGGCCACCCGGAAGAGGTTCTGGTTGGGAATGACGATCAGCGTGTCGATGTGCTTGGAGAGCTCGGCGATGCCGGCCTCGGCCACGCGCATGCGGTGATTGCCCTCGAAATTGAAGGGCTTGGTGACGACCGCCACCGTCAGAACGCCGAGTTCCTTGGCGGTGCGGGCGATCACGCTCGCCGCGCCCGTTCCCGTGCCGCCGCCCATGCCGGCGGTGATCACCACCATGTGGGCCTTCTCGATTTCGTCGCGGATCTCGTCGAGGGCCTCCTCGGCCGCGGCGCGACCGACTTCGGGGCGCGATCCCGCGCCGAGACCCTCCGCGATGGTGGCGCCGAGATGGATGCGGTGGTCGGCCTCGATGCGCTCGAGCGCCTGAAGGTCGGTGTTGCAGACGACCGTCCGAACGCCGAGAAGGCCGCGGCGGATCATGTTGTTGATCGCGTTCCCGCCACCTCCGCCGACACCGAAGACGGTGATCCGCGGCCCCACGAGCTGGGACTTGGTCTCGACCGCGGCGGCCGGAAAGGGCGTGATCGTGGGCATGACGGTGTCGGGCACCTTGCGCTCGGACTTTGCGGCGACGGGCTGGACCGGCGCCACGTCTTGGACTTCCTCGAGATTGACGTTTTTCATTAGCGTCCGTCCTTGGGGGCGATTGCTTTCGCTGAGGAGATAGGAGCCGCAAAAAGAAAGCGAACAGCTTTCACTGGGTCGTCGTGGTGTTTTGTGCGAATTTCGATCGCATCCGATCGACCGTCCGCTTGAAGTCCTGCAACTCGCGCGAGGCGACCGCGCTCGAATTGATCGACTGGACGGTCAGCGGGTCGACGGGACGGCCGGCGACATGAACCTCGTAATGGAGGTGCGGGCCCGACGAGAGACCGGTCGATCCGACATAGCCGATGAGATCGCCCTGGGAAACGGTCGCGCCGTCCCGTAGACCGCGGGCGAACCGGCTCAGATGGGCGTAGGCCGTCGAGACCTGGTCGTTGTGGCGGATCTTGATGAAATTGCCGTAGCCGCCATTGGGACCCATGAAGGTGATCTTGCCGTCGCCCGCGGCGAAGATCGGCGTGCCCGTCGGTGCGGCGAAGTCGACGCCGGCGTGCAGTCGCGTGAAGCCGAGGATCGGATGCCGACGCATGCCGAAGCGCGACGAGATCCGCGCCCCGTCGATCGGCGTGCGCAGGAGGCCGCGATTGATACCGGCACCGTCCGGCCCGAAGAACGGGTTGCGCCCCGTACCGAAACGATAGAGCTCCACGCGCGCGACGCCGCGCGCGTTGCGGAAGCGGATCGCCTGGATGTCGCCGCCCCGCGACGCGCCGCTCTCGGCCACCTCGCGATCGTAGACGATCTCGAGCATGTCGTCGGGACGCACCTCGCGCTGCAGATCGAGCGAGTGCGAGAGGAGTCTGATCGCCTGGGAGACGACGCTGCTTTCGACGCCCGCCCGCTGCAGGTCGGCATAGATGGAATTGCGAATCGTCACCGCCACGACCCGGCTCTCGTTCTGGAACGCGTCCGTCGTCTCGGTCGCGACGATACGCTCGCCGTCGCGCCGCGCTTCGACCGTGGTGATGCCGTCGGTGCGCAGGGAGATGCGTTCGAAACGCGTGCGCTCGCCGTCGAAGTCGACCCCCAGCTCGAAGGACTGGCCCTCGCGCAGCGCACGCATGTTCACCTTCGGGCTGAGCGCCGTGACGATGCGGTGGATCTCGGCGTTTTCGATGTCGGCCCGCGCGAGGAGACCGGAGAGGGTCTCGCCGCGCTCGAGCGCGAGCGTGAGGGTGCGCGGCCCGAGCGCAACCGCCTGCGCCTCGTCCTCGTCGTCCGGCAAGGACTCGTGTTCGACGACGGGGATGCCGAACATCGTCCGCACGGCGGACTCGCCCTCGAGGGCGGGGGCTTCGCCCGACGCTTCGGCGACGAGGACGTCGCCTTCGGGCGAGGTCTGCGTATCGACCGTGTCGAGCTCGCCGTCCGAGGGAGGCGACGACACCGGCAGCGCGTCGGCGAGGCGCACCACGATGCGCGGAAGGGCCGCCGAGCGCGCGTGGTCCTCGCCGGGGCCGTCGATCCCGATCGGTGTCCGCTCGTTCGCGTCCGCGGCTTCCGGCGACATGGAGGCATCGGCCGAGAGGATCCCCTCGGATGCGGCGTCTTCAGGGAGCGGGGAGGGGGCGGCTTCGGGGGCGCCTGCGACGTCCCTGACCACGACGCCGCCGCCGCGCGTCTCGACCGGCTTGACCACCGTCTCGGGACGGGGAGCATGCTGCCATTTCGGGCCGCCGACGAGCGCCGCGGCAGCCATGACGAGCACGGCTACGCCCACCGTCGAGAGGATCATCGTCCGGTTTTTCATCATATTCCCGCGTGTCTGTCACGACTGAATTAAGATTGTTCAGGCGCGTTTCTTGTCGATCGCCGAATTTTTTCTGATACGCTCACGCAAGAATAGCTCTTCACGCTTCGAAAGTTCGGCACCGTGGAAGCGTATCTTGTCCGAGCGGGTGGTGTAGAGATAATCGCGCTCGGGCAGAAGGTGACGGATCTCCGGAGGGAGCCGGTTGCCGCCGCTCGCGAAGCCCTGAACGAGACCGCCGATCGAGAAGGGTGCGAGTTTTTCGGGGCGCGTGGCGAAGACGAGTGGGTAGACGCTCACGTCGGGGCCGTAGCGCAGGACGTGGTCGAGCGTCTCGAGAACGGCGGCATTCGGCTCGACGAGGACGAACGGCGCGAAGATCGGATCCCCGGCATGGACACCGCGGGCTCGTGCCTGCATGCGCTGGTCCACAGCGTCGACCACGTCGACACGGCTCATCAGGTCCTGGGAGCGATAGGCGATGCCGATGGCGCCGCGCACGAGTGCGAGCGCCTCGTCCGCGAGCGCCTCCGGCGACGCGAACAGATCGGAAACGCGCGCGGGCTCCGCATGCCGAGAGAAAGACAAACCGATCGCGAGTGCGAAGGATCGCATCTCGTCGGTATCGCGACAGAGGAGACCGAGCGATCCGATCGCGGCGCAATCGACGAGGAAGGGTTCGCCCTCGACGTCCACGCCCAGAGCGACGACACTCGCGGCGCTCGTCTCGTCGATTCCGTCGAGCCCCTGGCGGATCGGCACCACGCCGCGTCGTTCGGCCGGCACGTGGGCGACATAGCCGACGGGACCGTATTTGAGGATCATGCAACCACGCCCGAATTTCGTCTCGAGCGAGAGACGCAGGGCCTGCGCGTCGAGACCGCGCGCCTCGAAAGGCACCACGTCGAACAGCGGACCCGAGACCGGCTGGCCGAGACTGACGATCTCGCCACCGAGCGCCGAGGCTTCCTCGCGAATGGTCTTCATCATGCGCGAGAGCTTCACCTGGTTGGGCGTGATGCGCAGGCTCGAGCGCCAGGGCAGCGTCTCGGCCACGCGTTCGACCTCGATCGATCGTGTCTGCGTCACGGGCTCGTCGGTGAGCCTGCGAGGACGCGGCACGCGCGGAGCGTCGGAATCTTCCGCCACCCGCTTCTCGGGCGGCACGAACAGGACGAGCGCGAGCACGACGAGGCCGCCCGCGAGGAAGAGGGGATCGATCGGCGTCCGTGCGATCTGCGCGAGTTGCAGCACGGCGCCCGAGGTCAGGGCCGACAATCCGCCGAACAGGAGCGCGAAATCGGGACTCTCCATGACGATGTTGAGCGCCGACAAGGCAAACAGCGCCATGATCAGGGCCCTGAGGAATCCGATCTGGGGCATGAACGGGATCGTGCGCGTCACGGCGAGCAGGAGAAAAGCCGCGGACGGCAACAGACCGAGCCAAGCCGAGACCGTCAGGTCGAAGTCGATCGGTACGACGTTCTGCTGAACGAGACCGATCGGTACCGCGGCAAAAATCGCCAGCGACAAAAACAGAAGAGGACGAACGAGGGTTCTGGTCATGGATGTCTGCCGCTTGTCTCTGCGGGCAGAGTTAGGACCTTCACGAAGAAATCCGAAAACGCTTATCCCGTTCGCTCCGGTCTCCCTACATCTGGTAGCTCCGGGCCGGTCAGGAGCTTGACAATCGGGACGGAGCGTGAACAGAGTGCGGCATGCCAGCACGT
>JARWLF010000948.1:0-12121 GCA_029853055.1 Scenedesmus sp. KT-U | reverse complement strand
AGCCATGGACGGGATGACATCAGTGACACAATGGTATTTGCTGCTGATGGCGTCAATGCTGCCCAGGACACTGCATCTGTGACTGCAGCTGATGTCTCTCTGAGTGCACTGATGGTGTCAGACCAGAGCTCCAACAGAGTTCCACAACCTGTAGTGCTTGCATCTATTGCTGATGCTGCCGCCTGTATAGCGGCAGACCTGATAGCTGTGACGCCAGCTAGTGTCAGCTGCAAGGCAGCAGACTGCTGCACCACCAACTGATATACCTCCAGGTCACCAGCAGCAGCCCCAAGAGCAGCAGCAACACTGAGTGCTGCCACGAGGTTTGGTGGCCTATTCAGTTGTTGATCACTGGACAGAACGCTCACTATGGTCTGCATAAGCTTGCTTGACCACTCTGAAGGTGGCGCTGAGACGGCACTATCATCTTTCACAAGCAACTGACAGAGGTGGTAGAGCAGCGCTACTCCACAAGACCTTGCAGCAGTTGCTGAGCCTGTGTGATTGTTCAGCAGCTGCTGTGCTGCTTGCATTACTGGACGCAATAGTGTTGCATGCTTATCACAATTGAGCTCCTCTTCAAACAGTAGACCATCCAGCTGCCCAACCAGCCACTGTTCATCCGGTCTCTGCCCCCCAAAAGCAGGAGTGACTGACAGCTGAGGGTCAGTGGAGGCAGAGATCGCTGCTGACCAGACCTGGGACAAGGCTGACTGGTCACCTGCAAGGCATCAGTACAAGCACAAGCGAGTCAACCTGATGGCACTCAGATTTGCAGAGCAGAGGTTGGTTCCTGCATACTTTGCTTGGTTCTTGACCATGCTCCTGGTGGATACGTGTAGAGTTTAGTACTGTTAACTGCTCCACTGTTGAGGCCATAAGGGACCTACGGTACTATCATTCTCCGCAGCCAAACCCTGAGCTAAATGCAATGTTCCTGCAGTTGCCACCTGGTACTCAACATGGAATGCAGCATGAACGAATCAAGCATAGTATGACGCATGGCTATCATCGCACTCACCTGACATGACAGCTCTCCTCAACAACAGTTCATAGTCGTCAGCATGAAGCAGTGGTACCCTGCTTATGATGACAAGCTGCATGCTGCTGACATGCAATGTCTGGGGTGCCTTCCTCAGCCACCTCTTGACTGCAACCTGCATCATGGCTTGTGCTGGAGGTTCCAACTGCTCAAACGGTGCAGAACCAAGCACTAGCAGCTTCAGCAGGTTGCTGGACTTGTTGAGTGTAGATGGCTGGTTTGCAAAGCTGCAGTTCAGACAACAGGAGCAAAGAAAGATTCAGGATACTGGGTCCGAAGTCAATTGTGCATGGTGTAAACCCTCATTGCCTTATGTAGGCCGACCCTTGCCTGTGTCCCGTTGTACACATAGCTCTGCTGAATCACTGCACGTACGCAGCCGCCGATCACTATGCAGCCATTCATCTGGTTGATGTACAAAGGCAGGCATATTGCTCTCAGCCAAGCAGCTACATGCAGCTATGGCATACACTCATCTGTCAACATTGGTCTGCACTGTAGCCGGCCCCAGCAGCAGAACTCACTCAAGCGCCGCCAACAGGCTTGTGCTGAGAGTGATCATGCGGGGGACAGTTCCATGATCATCTGCTGCTGCCATAACATGATGGCTCGCCAGATTTAATGCCGACCTCCCTTCATGCAAGACGAGCTCTTCAAGTTCTGCAATCAGACTTCCACTCAGGGCCGCAGCCAGCAGCCACATGATGCCCTCCGCCATATATCTGCTGTGTTGGGCATCAGCTTGAAAGCGGATTAAAGCAAGGAGAACAGGACCTGCTGATCTACTGTCAATGCTCCAGTTCTCAGTGCAGATGTCAACCATCAGTGATCCAGACTTGGCAAATTGCTGCTGCAAAAAGGAACCAAGAGGCCTGCATGTACAACACCAAAAATGTTACTTCCTTTGCTGTATATGCTGTGTTGCCTGCTAGGCAACACTTTTTCACAGCTTATTACAACTGGGCCTAGAGAACGCCCTGTGACTCCCTATGCACTGCATCTGTGAGCTTTATGCTTTCAGGCATTGTGGCTTGGTGTCAGCATCCCTCTCCCTGCTCTGATAATTGATGAAAAGCAAAGCATGTCACACACACACAAGCTATGCCCCAGATTGGGGCAGATTACACAAGGCTGGCTGCACTGCAATTTGGTGACCGATACAGCAGAAAACTGCAAGACACACCTGACATACTGCTTCTCGGTTGCTTCCTGCCCAAGCATCAGATGAGCCACTTTGTTACTGCTGCTGTGAGTGTAGATGTGGTCAACAGCAACACCAGCAGCAAACCATATGTGGTCTGACATCCTGGCTGCTGGTGCTGCCATCGCAATGTTGCTTGCATAGATCGTCCATGCCTCACACGCAGCGCTGACTGGCCGATGAACGGGTCTCATACCCAACAGCGTCATCAGTTCCTTGGAAAAAGGTTGTCTGCCGGAGAGCTCTAGTGCAGCATCAAACTCATCAACAGTAGGCTCTTGATCGCTAGCTGCTTGCTTGTCTGCAGATGGTGTGCACACTGTCTGGCCATGAGGACGCTGGCTTCTTCCTGTGAAAGCCCAAGTCCAACACTTTATGCTGGTCCCCTCGAGCAATGATGAGTACTTCAAGGAAACTGTCGCAGGGCATCTGGCAGGCTGACAAGAGTCCAGGAGCAGCCGCAGACAACTGGGGTTGCAGGTGTCCATAGGCTGTCTGCAGACACAACCTGCATGACAACGGTCACAGCAACCCTTAATCGGGACTTGCATGGCAAATCTGCATCAGCTCTCTGCTTCATTGTCAGCAGATTTTTTCTGCAGCCAACACCCTCCGAGGAAGTATCGTAAGAAGCCCATGCAACATGGAACATCAATGCAGCATTGCACCTGCTGCAAGCAGTTACTGCAGCAGGTACTGTACCATTCTAGGTGTGTCATGTTGTACTGCAACAATGTCATTGTTGCAAGAAGTCTGACATATACAGGGCCCGTTCACTGTCTCTCTGTGTCTTCTTCTGTCCTGATTGGGCTGTGATGCATTCATCATGCACTGCCTGGCTTGTGCGTACAACCCACCTTGCCATAAACACACTGTGTTTCTCCTTCATCAGCTGTTCTGCCACTGCTACTGCCTCTGGTCCCTGTTTCCCTCCTGTTTGTTGAAGTGACAAAGTGACCAGACTCATCCAGTACCACACAGAACTCCAACAGCTGTAGTGGGAATCAATAGCCTGCAAGAGCACACAGTACAGTGTGTCAGCTGTGAAACTTGGGCATCTCCCTGGACTACATATTATATGTCTGCCTGATCAGTGATGATTGCAACATCGTACATGGTATGTAAGTGATGATGACTACTGGAGGTATGTGGATCTTCATGTGTGTAGTCGGACTTGTACGCGCATTTGACCTTCCTCTTGCTTAGCATCCAGTCAACCAAGCACCCATGCCTCAATGCATGCAACGATGACAATCAGATTCATCACATAACTATGCATATGGTGGCAAATGACACACCAGGCACTTGGTAGCAGGTACTCGAAAGAGTGTGCACATTTGATCAGGGTTGATAACATGGCACACCTCAAGCATTCCAGTCTGCAGCATGTTCACATGACGTCCAATTGCTGTCTCTGCCTCCAACTCAAACCTTTCAGCGTTGAAGTGCATGGTGTGGCCCTTCTTGCTGGGAGTACGGCGGCGCAGCAGGTCCAAAGATCTGTCGTGAAAGAACAAAGGCAGGTAAAAGGTCAGCCATTGCGACCACTGAGCTTGCTGCGGACAGTACTGCTGAGGCAGACTGACTATGTTGCTCTGGCATTCTCCACTGTGGCATTCAGTGCACGTAAACATTTGTTGCATGAAACCAGGAGCTTACACAGCATGAGCACTGACAGCCAGCAAGCCTCCTCTCCTTGAAATAGCCGCCGTGCTTTGCAGGGTTGACTCAGTTTCTGTCTTGAGCTGCAAAGATGGTTTTCTTGTTTTGGCCAGTGTTGTAAACTGCCTCTGTGTTGCAAGCCAAGCTCCAGGGGCATCTGTCAGCAGGTTCTGTGCCGCGAGAGCAGCCAGGGCCTGCAGGCACCAGCAGTCACATACATGTCAGCAAATACCCAGTCGCTGTTGACGAAGGGAATTATGCAATACCTGCTCACATTCAGACAAATGGGTGCATCCTTGCATAGACTGCAGTAAGTTGACAACACAATCATCTGCTGCACCTGCAGAGAGCGCACTAGCCCCATAGAGATGTGAGCACATACACATGGCATGGCCCCTCTATGAAGTCACCCCACCTTGTGCACTGGACCCCAGTCTTCTGTTGACCTTGTACCAGCCAAGTGCTCCACAGCTGTGTTATGCATGGTGGCGGCACAGCATGTGAACAAGCACGCTGTCAGCAGCTCTTCCAGCACCGAGCCGATGGCCTGCCTTCTGAGAACTGTCGAACATGCGTTGCTGTGTGTTGTGGCAAGCAAATGGGCTAGCTGCGTAATGGCGTGTAGCAGCTCTGGATGGTCTTTAGTTGGCAACAGTGCCAAAGCACCCTCCAATATGCTGCTCATCTGCTGTATGCTGCGCAGGCTGCAGGGCAAGCATGGAAGCATTGTTATCAAGCATGGTGGTGGTGTGGTCTGTGCAGCCTCATTCCCCCCCGGATGTGCAACCAACAAATGTCAACATACGTCAGGAGACAACTGACACTGAGTGAGATGTGTGCTAACTGTGGCCATTGATGTATCTGGCAGGACATGCTTTGCTGCTGACGCTTGCAAGCGACAGTTGAGCTTTGAGTACACTGCATGCTGTGACGATCGCAACCGGTGATAGGTCAGCCCACCTGTTGACAAGACAGGAGAGTACATCCGTACTGGCGACAGCACGGTCAGGGGGCAAGGATGCTGACTGGCACAGTGCCAGCAACACCTTGACTGCAGGTTGCAGCTTTGTGTCGTTGCCGGCAAGGGTCTGCTGCAGGCTGCTAGCTGCATCACTGTTGCTGAAGCCGTTCATCAGCAGTCTGACAATGCTTGGCATCACAAACATCTCAATAGCTGGCCTTGGCTGACTCAGTTCGTACAGGCTGCCAGCAAACTGTTGCAGCTGGTCATCAGCACCACCAGCTGTTGGTGTGAACTGCATGGATAGCTGCTGTAGCTCTGCACTGCTGATTGTATCACCTGGCTCTTTGTCTTGTCGTGCTTTTAGTAGCTCACAATAAATGGAACAAGCAAGATCAGCATTGCTGGTTGCCAGCTGACCATGGCGCTGATAGATTGGTAACACCGCTTTATAGTATAATTGCTGTAGTGTGCTGTAGCTGCCCATTATGGCAACCAACTGTTTGTTGCCTCTATAGATATCATCAGCCAAGGGACCTGTGCTCATCAACACCTGCTGTTCTGCCTCTGCTGCTGCCTGAGCCTGTGCTACTGCCTCAAATAGTAGATCCTGGCTGACAGGATTGGCTTCAACGTAGTCATGTTGATCCGCTGTCCCTGCATCAGCTCTCCGCACTGAAAACAGTCCCCATCCTGCCCGGGTACCGGTGTTGCACCGGGACAAGCCCAGGCCACTGCTGCCATACTCAATGTTCCTCGTTGCCTGTGTGTGGCTTCGCGGTCGGCAATCCGCAGTTGTTAGAGAGTTTGCTTGAGGCCATGATCGGTCTGCAGTCTCCCGTCGCGGTCGGTGGATCCTCTGCAACGTGCTCTGAGCGTGCGATGCGCCAGCCCTTGTACTCTGGCGATGCAGCATTCTTAGCCTAGGGTGTCAATTCAGGCTCTGTTCAAATGGCAAATAGATTGATACTTGCATTCTGCGGAGTGTCTACGTGCTTACATGTTCCGGGTTGACCCTTGATCCGGTCACACGAGGAATGCAGTCTTTGCGACGACGACACAGCTAGTAAAGCATGCAGCTGCCGATAGCAACGTGTGAGCTTGTACGACAGTTGTAACGCTTCTGCAATCACCAATAGTGCCTTGTGGCACGGGTAACCAGACTGCAGGGAGCCTCCTAGGTTGGTCTGCCTGTCTGTAGAAGTGCTGGTCCAAGGTATCACAAATTTCATACTATAGTACAGATGAACGTGTATTCCGTGTCTAGCTTCAAAGCCAGGATGCATATACTAGTAGTAGTACTACTAGTTTGACTACCACTACTAGTATCTTGGTAAGAACCGACCATGTGTGCTTCAGTGTGCAAGTCAGGATGCTTGGCAACAGCAGACCAAGCTGAGGGATCAACTCAAGCCCTACAGTAGTCTGCAAGCAGTTGTCAGGTAGCAAACAGCATTGCTTAGGTCGGATCTGAGATCCTTGCTGCAGTGGCTGTGCAGTACTCAATGTGCTGGCACTGCCTTGTTGCTGTCCACTCAGTGTTGACGGTTAACAAGCAGTTGAGTCTATGATACATCAACCGGAGCCATGCAGGGCTGGATGCCATTGGGACTTGGCTACTGCTGGTTCAGCAACAGGCACCTTGCAGCCACAAGCAGCGCTGCCTGTTGTTTTCACTGAACATGCCCTGGCTTGTGTGATGTTGATGGCCGCTACTCTGAGCCCTCAGGTAATGCAGCAGCCTCATATGACTGTCACAACAGCTGGGACTGATGATGCAGATGTTGTGGATGAACAGAAGCACACAACGACTTTTACCTGAAGTCAACTTTGTTAGATCCTACTCTTCCGTGTCTCTTGCACTGCCTGCCTCAGCTTCTGCTGTAGCTGTTGCTTGAGTAATAAAGGCTTCTAACCCTCTCTGTTCACCAGGTGTAGGTACACATGCTGGCTACCACTGCTGTCCTTGCTGTCAACATTATCACCACCACTACCGAGTTCTTGAAACACTTCTTCAGGGTTGCTGCATAACATGAACCACTCAGCTGCTTCTGAACCACCAGATAGTCAACATGACAGGGCCTGTGAAGAGCAGGTGAAGCATACAGGTCAGAATGACGCAAGAGTACTGCGATCATAGTAGGTACATTGTCCGTTGAATCCTGCTAGATTTAATCCACAGCTGATGATCCATCTGGATGTTTCTGTCGCAGCTTGCACTTAATTCTGGCAGTACAACAGACTCTTATACAGACGAAGCTGGATTGGTGTAGGACTGATGTCATCTTGCTGCGCACCTGCTGCACTTGATCTTCATCTACCCCCTCCACTGCTTGTATGAGTCTCACCACCAGCTGCTTGTGAGTCACTTGATTGACTCCTGTAGCTGTCAATCCATCCAGCAGATCAAACACAACAGCAGCAGCACCAGCAGACAACAGGGCAGCAGCAGAACCAGCTAGGACCTGCTGCAGTGCAGCACTGCCGCTGCTGCCGCCATGTGCTGGCAGCAGCTGGTCATTCACTGCTGCCATGGTGATGTCAGCAACCTGTTGGAGCTGACCAGTGAGACCATACAGCTGCAGGAGAGATGAGTACATGCTGGTGTCATTACTGCTGCTTGTGAATTCTCTGTTGCTCATGACAACTCCATCACTGTTTGCTGCTAACTTTGCTTCTACCAGCTGCTTGCCATAGAGTGTATGTGCCACCTTGACTGCCTCTGCTGCTGGCTGTGCTGGATCATCATCACCACTGGCTGCAGCAGCAGTAGCAGTATCGACTGCAGCTGACAGGAAGCTGCTGATACAAGCAGGAGACAGCAGACTGTGACTATCAAATAATGCAGTAGGGGGTTTCACTGCTGCTGTAGCTGCACTTCTGCTTTTGCGTCTCTGCGACTGCTGCTGTTCCTGCTGTGGTAGCTGTTGCTCCTCATACATACTCAGCAGCAGCTGAGCCGTGTGTTCTACTCCTTGTGTGTGCACCATCACAGCAGGCAAGGCCTCCAAAGCTGCTGGTAGCAGTGGGACCCAATGAGCAGCAGAAGAATGCCTGCTACCCTTGTTACCGCTGCTGCTGTTTGTGTCACATGCTGACAGCGCACGCTCGGCCTTGCTTAGCACTGCAGCACCTGCAAACACATCATGCACAAGGATGTTAGTGGGATGGTCGTGTGATGGTGCGCACCCTGCTGCAGTAGGTGGAAGCTATCTTACAACCATTGCAGGACGCAACTGGAGTATAGTGAACTGCGCACATGGCCAAATGTTGTACAGACGTACATGCAACAAATCTGCAGCCCTGCCCTTACCTTCATTCCACTGCTGTGCCGCTGCTGCTGCTGCCAACATGATATCAAGCAGTAGACTGTCAGGTGTGGGTCTGCTGCTGCCTCGAGCAGTCTGATACAACTCACGACACAGATCTAAGACTATCATCTGTGGAGGAGACTCGGTAATCAAGTTGATGGCGTCAGAGTGCACTGCTGCTGCTGTTGTTGTTGTTGGTTGTGCCCAGTACCAGGCTGCAAACAATGCTGCTGCTGCTGCTTCACGGGACAGCTGAGATACCAAACTGAGAGAAGGCAAAACGTTGACTGAACCTTCTTCATCTGCACTGCTGCCGTGGTTGCTCTCTGGCAGCACCAAGTAGTAGCAGAGTTGGGCAATGATCATACTAGAGCGACGTACTGACTGATATCTGACAGATTCCTGCTCTGCTGCTGCTGCTGCAGGCCCATCACGCAGCAGTCCAAGCAACTCAGCTGCCTGTGCTGGCTGCAGCTCAGGATCAGCAGCAGCTATACTGTTGATCAGAGTGATAGCAGCAGTAGGTGAAATGTCTGCATTGGCCTCAATGCATTGCTGAGCCAGATCAGCAGCAGTAGGTAGAGTGGTCAAAATGTTGACTGCTGTAACAGTACTACTGCTGCTGGTGTGTGTACTGTGTTCCTGAATGATGCTGCACAGCTGGTCCAAATGATCTGAGGTCAATAACAGTGGCAGCTGTTGTCCACCGCTGCTGCGGCTGAGCAGATTCAACATCTATGCCACCGTAGCAGAATGAGGTTCAAGCAATGCTTCATCAAGTGCAGCCTGCAGGACATCTTGCATACTGCTGCGCTGCTGCTGCTCACTAACAGCTAGCTGCATTACTAGCTTCTCTTGCTGCTGCTGCTGTGTTGTCTGAGTTGCGACTGCATGGACAAAGTCAGCCAGTGCTGTTGCTGCTGCTGCCACTGGTTGATCACCAGCAAGCACATAGTCCACCAAGACAGTCTTAGCTGCCTGTAGTGTGCCATACTTGGACAGCAAATGCACGAGCTGTACTGATGTTTTTGTGTCAGCAATCAGTACATCCCTTGCCTGCTTATTCTGTTGTATCAGATCAAGCATGCGTCCAACAGCAACAGCAGCATCTGCATTGCCCACTGTGACAGCAAGCTGCAATGCTTGCAAGTACATGTCAGCATTGCCATGCTGCTTGTCATGCTGCTGCTGCTGCTGCTGCTGCTGTTGCTTTCGTTGCTGCCAGAGTGTCACTAGTTGTCCCAAATGTTGAGGCACCTGCTTGACCAGGTCTACTGCTTCTTGCTGCTGAATCCATTGCACTGAAGCTGACAACACTACTGACTCAGCATCTGAGGACAACTTGGTGACTTCCAGTGTTGCATTATCACTCCACAGCTGTAGTACTCTGTCTGTGTGACCTGCATTGCCCTGCTGCTGCAGCAATGCACTGAGGAGTTGTACAGTCACTAATGAAGTCTCTGACGCTACCGGCAAGGCTCCTGACTGCCAAGACGAGAGCAAACCCTATCATGCATTATACGCACTCAACAGAGCCTTGTCAACAGCATCATCACAACACAACAGCATCATATCAGCACCAGCAGGACACACCGTTGGTTCTGCAAATATCCTCAGCAAGTCTTTGACAGTCAGATTCTGGCTTGTTGCTTGACCCAGAATCCTCAACAGTGCCGAGGTACCAGTGGCTGAGTCTCCATCTGTACCCTTATCAGCATGCACAGTACATGCTTGCTGATAGACGCTGGACAGGTTCTCTGGCCAGGAGGCCTGCGGCGTCTGCTTGAAAGTGTTCAGTGTGGCCACCTTAGAGCGATCTCCTCGGGCAACCACCATGCTTGATGCTTCCGGGTCAGGAGGCAGTTGACATGCTGAAAGCAGCCCAATCTTGCTTGCTGCTGCATAGGCATACACTTGCTGAAGGCACAGCCTGTACAGCAACACCAGCATCAAGACGATATGTCCAACCATTGCCACGCTACCAACAGAACACAAGGAGGCGGAAGCGAGCAACAAGATGGTTACCTTTCAAGTTTGGCATATGGTCACAGTGTGCAAACACGAGTGTCCATTGCTGTCTATCTATTTGTCTGCCGAATCCAACTTACTTTGCGACAAACACGCTATATTTCTCTTTCATCAGCTGCTCTGCCGCTGCTACTGCTTGTGGTCCCTGTTTGCCTCCTGTTTGATGAAGTGAGAGTGTAACGAGGCTCATCCAGTACCACAAAGAAGTCCAGCAGCAGTACTGATAGTCTATAACCTGTAAGCAAGGGGTGCAGATGCAAGTCTTGTTGATACATCAGTGAAGCAGGGCAAGTAGCCGAGGGTATCAGGTCAGGTTGCTGGCTGTTCTTGGGACACAAGCATCTGTGTGTACAACCATGTGGTTGTGTCAACAGTCAGCATCATGTTGTTACATGTCATACCCGCAGCATGCCAGCCAGCAGCATTGACGTGTAGGTTCTCACTCCCAGCAGCACCATGATATCCATCGGCGAGTCTTCCAACGGGCAACATTGCAGGGTTTCCTGACTCTGTGACGCTCGGACTTGTCATTGAAGCGCAACAGGTCCACAGTCCTGCAGCACACAACAGGCATGCAGCGGGAGAGTAAGGTTTGTTGCATATGTCTGCATCCAAGTTGTATGTGCACTTCACCTGGGGCTGTGTCAATCTCATGCAGTGCAAGCAGGTGCTTGGTGTGCCTGAGACGCACTTAAGCCAAGGGACACTCACGCAACCATGGCATCAAACCCCCACAAGCCACCCGCACCAACTCCAGGGTTGATCTTCTGGAGCAGCTCCATGAGCTCAAGTCCATTCATAGAGCCAGGCTGTGCAGCTGGTGTTGCAAGCTGCGACTGAACCAGCAACCAGGATTCGGCCTCGGTGAACAGGAACTGTTTCGGAAAGAATAGAGCCTGTGCACAACATACAACATCCAAGTTTGCTCACACATACACAGCCTGTGTGTGGCAATCACAGTGAGCAAGTAGAAGGTTTGCCGTAGACTTGGGTATACCCACCGTGCAGCAAAACTAGCACAGCATCGCAGCACCTGTACACGGCTGCTGCGGGTGAGCATGTATGTGCGCAACTTGACAACACCAGGTTGTGACAAGCCATACTTGTGTAGGATAGACTGGAACACTCTGGTTGACGTGCTGTCTGCTGACTCAGTTACAGTGTAACTGAAACATGATACAACATAAGCTGGCAAGTAAACTATCTTACCATGTCTACTGGCTTCCGATCATCCAAGGCCCAGCTGCTGCTCAGCTGCTCCATAGCTGTCTTGCACATGACAGCAGCCCAGTAGGTGAACAAGCATGATGCTGTCAAGAAGCAAAACACCAATCCAGGTGAAAACCTGATCCCGATGTGAATCCTGCATTGCTGCCGGTGGATAGCAACTGCAGGAGCTGGGAACTGGCATGAAGTTACTCCGGCTGATCTGAAGCAGGCAGTGTCCCAAGGGCACTGTCAATAACGTTGCTCATCTGCCTGGTGCTCCTCATGCTGCGGCAACAACAACAGCAAAGGGCAGTAGATACTGGTCCTGCTCAGGGCCGGCAGTTGACTGCAGCGGTGCAGACAGGCGCTGCAGTTCTGCACTGCTGATGGTGTCATCAGGCTGCTTGTCCAGTGCTTTGCCCAACTGCTTGCAGTAGATAAAGTAAGCCAAGTCCACACTGCTGGTTGCTAGCTGGCTGTAGCGCTTCACAATGGACATCAACGCTTTGTGATACAGCCGCTGTAATGTCCTGTAGCTACTTATGATGCCCTGCAGCTGCTTGTTGCCCCTACTGATCACATTAGCCAAGGGTCCTGTGGTCATGAGCTTTACATGCTCTGCCTCTGCTGCTGCTTGAGCCTGTTCAAGATCACGAGCTGAAAGGTTCTGCTTGGCAGGTATGGTGTAGGTGTACTCCCTGCTGGGG
>JARWLF010000947.1:0-12127 GCA_029853055.1 Scenedesmus sp. KT-U | reverse complement strand
CATCATCATCATCATCATCATCATCATCATCATCATCATCATCATCATCATCATCATCATCATCATCATCATCATCATCATCATCATCATCATCATCATCATCATCATCTGGGATGAATATGCGAATCGAGGCTACATACACAGACGGCCCTCACACATCACTGCTCTGCAGCCCCAATGTACATTGTACAATGTTAATTACCACCAGCAGACGTTTCAAAGCCAGCCTGCTGTGATAAAGCCTTTGGCCTTACCACAAACCACAAGCCTGGCAGGCAAAAGTCACTGACATACTTTCATTTGGGTGACTGCAGCAAGATCATGAGAGCACAACAAAGACAGGAGTAGGCACACTTGACCGTCATGGATGAAGCAGCACACACTTCAGGCAGCTCAGGTGTAACATTCAATGGTATTCATCATCAGCACAGAGGCCACCTTGCGCTGGGTGACTGTACACTAAGTTTGTGTGGCAACAATACATACATGAACTGCTGCTGCTGTAGCATACACTGTGGCACGGGCGGTCCAGGCAGCATGCTTGTGTGTACCCAATTAAACCAAAGCAACATGGTGGTCATGTTGCTAGTCACTAGCAATTTGGTTGCCGGTCCCGCCTGCAATGTTTTTCACCACTGCGTAGCCCACAGACAGCAGATCTGCTGCCTAGGCATCAACGCATGCCATGCGTTGATCGGTGATCTCTGTTGCCTCACAGCACACACAACATGCACACAGACTCATCATCACAATTTCTTGTGTCAGCACAGCAAGAGCAAGTCAGCACTTCATGTACTGCATGCTGCCCCTCAGATCACTGCCATGCATCCCCAATGTACATTGTTGACTAACACTAGCAAAGGCGGCAAAGCCTGTTGTGACATCAGTTGACACACCTCGTCCCGACATACTGTCATTGCATGGCTGCATTATGAGGTTATGACAGCGCACTGCTTGAAGTAGATACAGGAGCAGGCAGCACAAACCATCATCACTCACACTCTTGCAGCAGCAGGCAGCTGAACTGGAAGATGTCAAAATCCAAGTCAATCTCACACATAGCGCAAGAAATCTCCTGGCCTGCTGGGGAGGTGACTGTGCACCAGGTGGCAACAGCACCTTCTTTCAATGCTGCTGCTAGGCAAGCCACATGGCATATGAAGCACACAAGCTATGATAGGATGTCCGAAATACACCATAAGCGTGGCAAACATCACAGCCATGATGCAGCTCTGCCGGTTGGTGACTCACTCAGGTCGGACCTGCTTGTGCGTGAAGTCAACAGACGTGCTGGTGATCGGGCATGCCTTTGCTGTCGTCCCTTGATGGTGTCCCAGAAGCTTTCCAGATCATCAAGTGTATAGGAGTTGAAGCCCTCTAGAGCGGTCAGTCTGCAAAGACCTGTCAAGAACTCTAAACCTGTACTGAAATAACTCCCACTGAAGCCGTATAGTCCCAAGTACTCCAGAGCCGTAAGCTTACCTATCACAGGAAGTGCAGATATGAAATCAATCTCAAGCTCATCGTATCGATGATGATGACTCACATCAACACTCAGACCTCTAAGATTGGTCAAAGAAGCAGCCAGTGAGGATAAGATTGCTGCATCAAGATAAGGACCTGAAGAGTATCGACACAGCTTCAGCTCAGTGAGTGCCACCAATGCACTTAGATGCTGTGCATCCTGCTCAACATAGTCACAGAATTCACCAACGCTGAATTCCAGACTTCCAAGGTGTCTTAGAGGCCTGAGATGCTCACAGATAGCAAGCCGGGACTCCCTTGCCCCTGAAACCGTCCTGACAGAGAGAAATAACTTGGTGAGCATGGTAGCAGCAGCCACATGTTGCATCAGCTGCTGCACCTGTGTAGCTGTCAATGACTCGGTTTCTAGCTTCAGATAACACAAGGGCAGGCACAGGCTGTGCCATGCAGCAGCTACCTCTAGCAGGTTCTGTGACACATCCTCAGGATCTGACACAGTTAGTGACAGCTCCTTGAGCTGCCTCAGCCGCTGCAGTGCTGCACAATGGTCTTTGTTGGTTATCTCGTTGACCAGCACTACTGAGGTGATCTGTTGCAGGCTGCAGAAATCTAACAGACTGTCTGCTGTCCACTGCGCATCTATAACAAGGGATTCCAGACCACATGGCACTGAGGACCCAGCTGCCAAGCTCCCAACCTTCAAGCTCAAATGCTGCAAACCGGTCATGTGCTGCAAGCTGATCACGGCATCGGACATCTGGTAACTGCGATAGTATTCACGTGTATAGTCAAGCTCCAGCTGCTGCAGCTGTGCAGGAAGCAGTTGCATGTTGCTATCAATGGAAATCGCATGAAGCTTCAGCTGCGTAAGTCCCTTTAGATTGCCTGCTGCACAGATATACTTGCCAAGTATACAGCATCTGGCAGATTCGTCTGCTGTAACCTCATTCATGTTCAAAGCCAGCTGTCGCAGGTTTGACAACCGGCTTACAGCACCATGGCGGTCACTGGGACCAATCCTGATATCTAAAGTTGTCAACGTCGATGCTGGCAGTGCTGCCAGCAATCCTGTGCTGGTCGGTAATGTACATGTAAACGAGCGCAGCTGCAGAGGTGGACCTGAACCATATGCAGCAGCTGCAGCAGCAGCCTTCAAGGCAAACTCCACAAGCTGCCTGCCAGCTGCCTGTACTGTTGGTCCGTCATAATCACCATAGGAACCACAATACAGTTGACGATACTCATCAGGGTCCAGGTTTGCACCAATCTTCAGGGCAGACACCAGCCCTGCATGTTCACTCAACCAGGCTGTCATGCCAGCCAGTCGGCCAAGCTCACTCCCGGAAATATATCTGGGGAAGGAGATCTCAGTAGTGCTTGCTGACTGCTCTACAGCTGCCCTGCATGGCTTATTCACTTGTAGCAGTGTACATATGTTGCCCTGATCTGTTGCTACTGCTGGGTGCTGCAGCGCCACTGACAATGCTTGCAGGGCAAGACCCTGCAGGGGGAGAAACAGCAGGGAGCAGTCATTGTTTGCATAAACATCCTCAACTGGTCGCCAATCTACGGAGATATCTCACATCTGCTAGTTTATGATGTGGTTTGCTGCTTTGTGTGACAGACTAAAAGCAGAAGTCTGGTGCACAGCACAGCGGTTGACCGCAGGATATTACAGGGGTTCAGCAGACCCAGAAACTGCATGACTGCTGGTATGCTGGGTTAAAGCCCCGCTCTGCCGAAAGGCCACATACAAGCTGTTTCAGCCAGAAACATGGCAGTGCTCAGGTGACAGGCCTAGCCAGGACCTAGGTGCTCTGCATACCTCTTGCTGCATAGGTACTCGGCTCGCCATATGCACAAAGCGCCGGCTGTTAACACAAGATTGAGTGTGCTTTTTAGTTACCTAAGCAAGCAGTGGCGGAATAGGCAGCAGTGCCGCAGTCACAGCACACACACGACACGCTATACACGAGAAGCTCTCCGCGCCGGCAAGCAATCAGCACAGCTGCTCAGAGAGCAGCATCAGTGGTTGGTATGATCATTGGAAGGTCCCGCGTTATGTCACGCGGTATGCAACAGTTCAAACCTCCTGTTGGCGCCCTCTCAGTTACCTAGCTTTGCACTGTACAGAAGCTTGGTACCACGATACTTGCCTTACTTCATCCAGGTCTGATTGGTGAACTCCCGTGCACTTGCTGCAGCGACTTGACCACTGACTGCCACCTATGGGCTGACTCCCCGCTGCTGCAGCGCCATACTATGATAGCGTATTGCCCCGACTCTGCTTCAACAACATAGGTTCCGATGGCACTGCCGCCTGGCACCTTGTTTGCCACAGCCCCAGAGGCACGCGAACAGCATGGACTGTACATCGCTGGCAGAGCTAAATCACATCCCCTACTTGACCTGTGGTAGGGCTGATGAGCAAGCTTACCCCCAGCCGCTGTGGAAGCTATGGCTGTAGGCTGAGCAGGTACCAATACCGTGCTTCCCTTGCCCTAGAACTGCAATAGACGTCAACAGCTGTTGCATGTTCACAAGAACTTGTTCAAGAGTAACTTTTATCCTCGTTTAAGAGGTCTGGTGTGACTTGCTCATGGCATACCCACATGTACCTCAACTACAACATATAGTGGCAGTGCAAGCAAAGCACACCTACCAGTAGACCCACAACACTGTCTGACAACAGAGCAGCATGCAGTGTTTTGCAGGCGTGCCTTCCAGCACAGCATGTGATGCACAGCAACCACAAACAAAGCAACGCAACCAACTGTCACAGTACACAGGGACCTCTTGCATGTCAAAGCGTAACTTGTCGCAGTGTAGCTGTTCAACTTTGTTCTTGCCATCATGAATACACTGCTGCACAATGGACAGTCTCTTACAACAGTCAACTACCACTACTACATTACCCAAGCAGCAATGCAGCAACCCTGCAGGTTGGTCGCCTGCTTATGGGTACCCTAGTAATTGCACCAGTCACTGGGTATGCAGCTCTCGCTGTTTTCTGATGGTGTTCCAGAAGCTGTCCCAAGACTCATCACCAGCTTCATAGAAACCCTGTAGTGTGGTCAGTCTGCTGAGACCCGTCAAGAATTGTAGACCTCGTTTAGCATCCACCATTCTCAAGTCTGAAAAACACAGTTCCTCCAGAGTTGTGAGTCTGCCTATCACAGGGAGCGCATGAATCACATCAACACTGTAGCCATCGTACCGACCATAACCATCCACATCGACTCTCAAAGTCCTAAGACCAGTCAAGGACACAGCCAACAAGGACAGTATAGCTGCATCCAGAAAAGGACCACACGCATGTTCACAAAGGTGTAGCTCAGTGAGTGCCACCAATGTACTCAAATGCTGAGCATCCTGCTGAACAAAATCACGAGGATTGCCAACGTCAAAAGTCAGACTCTTCAGCTGCCTCAGACCCCTGAGATGCTCACAGATAGCAAGCCTATCATGATCATCTACCACTGGTACCTGCCTGACATAGACATCTAGTTTCGTGAGCTTAGTGGCAGCAGCCACATGCAGCATCAACTGCTGCATCTGTGTAGCTGTTAAGGCCTCGGTCTCGACCTTCAAACTACACAAGGGTAAGCTGTGCCATGAAGCCGCTACCTCTAGCAGGTTCTCTACATCACTCTCAGGATCTACCAGAGTTAGTGACAACTCCTTGAGCTGCCTCAGCCGCTGCAGTGCTGCACAATGGTCTCTGCTGATGATCTGACTGTCCAGCACAACTGAGGTCAATTGCTGCAAGCTGGTGAAGCCCGGCAGCCGGTCTGCTGGCCACTGCGCACGTATCTGCAGGAATTGCAGACTCTTTGGCAACGAGGACCCAGTCGCCAAGCTCTCTGCTTTGACCTTGAACTGCTGCAAACAGGTCAGATGCTGCAAGCTGATCAGGGCTTCTTCCAGGTCACTGTCGAGATAGTCAAGCTCCAGCTGCTGCAGCTGTGTAGGTAACAGTTGCATGTTGCTTGCAAGTGTTACTGCATGTAGCTGCAGTTGCGTCAGCTGTTTCAGACTGCTTACTGCCCACATGTACTTCTCAAATTTGTCTGCTGTCACCGTATACATGTTCATGAACAGTTGTCGAAGGTTTGACAACTGGCTCAACTCTACATAGCAATTACTCTGACCAACCCTGATGTCCAAGCGTGTCAACGTTGCTGCTGGCAGCGCTGCAAGCAATCCTGCACTAGTGGGTATCGCACTGCTAAAGGACTGCAAGCTAAGTGGTGGTCCTGCGCTGGACGTGGCAGCTGCAACAGCTGCCTGCAGTGCAAACTCCACAAGCTGCCTGCTGGCTGCCTCGCATGGTGTTTCGTCACCTTCATGATACGACATCAGACCTATAGTCAGCGTGCGGACCAACCCTGCATGTTTACTCAACCATGCCGTGAAGGCAGCCAGTCTGCAAAGATCTGACAAGTGCTTGGGGAAGGACAATTCAGTATTGCTTGTTGCTGAGTGCTTTACAGCAGCCCTGCATGCTCTGCAGACTTGAAGAAGTGTGCATATGTTGCGCTGGTTGGCTGCTACTGCTGGGTGCTGCAGGGCCACTGCCAATGCCTGCAAGACGAACCCTGCAGGAAAACAAGCAGCCAAAGCTAGTGTGAATCGATACCTCCTGGAGTACAGGTACGTTTGCCTGTTCGTGGTGAGGCTTGCTGAAGTGCTTAGTACGTAAATTAGGGGGCAGCAGATGGTCAGTACAATGCTGACTGTGATTCAAAACAGCACATACCAATCCCAGGATGCATGACTGCTGACTATGATCATACAGACAAGCGTGGCTTCTGAGGATAACTGCCGAAAGACTCAACATGCAAGCGCCTGGGCCAAACCCAAGGCAAGGCCCATCAGATGCTGTACAGATGCTCAGCATACCTCTTGCTGCACAGGCACCCGGCTTGCCATGAGTACAAAGCCCCGATATTGCACTAAAATTGTTTCAATGTTTGGTGATGATCTTCAGCAGACTAAGCAACCAAATCTGAGATACGCCATCACTGCAGTACGATGACTACACACCGCAACCTTGCTTAATCCCTTGTCCCTTCGCAAGCGCTGCACGCAACGGATGATGAAGAACCATGTCTGCTTCACTGCTATGGCCATCATTGTGTTGGGATCCTCTCGTTTATGTCACATGGTAAGACTCTTAAATCTCTTAAAGAGACATAGTTCAAACCGCCTGTTGGCGCATTTGTCAAACACATGAACTCGCCTGCGATCAGACTATCATATCAGTAGCATTGGTAGTAACGGCAATGAGATAATTCCGTTGACATTCACAGGCTCAACAGCCGCCTTGCCAACATCTGGGACTCTGCAGATCACTCAGGCTGCAGTCAAAGATGACTAGCAGCAGACAAGGCATGTTGTTCAATCGCCAGATTGAACAACATGCCTTGACGGGTTCGAGAGAAAACTCACGTTCCTTGCACCAGAAGTCCCTTGCATAATCACGTGCAACTGTCATCCATCCATCCACCCCCAAGTTGTAGAGTAGAGTGACTCTACCGGCGTCAGTAACATATGCTGGCCTTGCTGACCCTGCACAACCTCTCAACGCTGTTGTGACCGTGTGCTGTCCCAGAAAACCATCCTTGCTTCTTGTCCTGCCTCCTCCAAACCTTCGAGACACTGCAGTCTGCTAAGACCTGTCAACATTTCAAACCCCGTCTAGCATCCCTCTGACTCATTAGTTTCAAACTCAAGGCCGTCAATGCTGTGAGACGGGCGAATGCAGGAAGTGCTGACATGCAATCACATACGTTGCTTGACTCTGTGCCTCTGTTGTTGTGTAGTGCCTCCAGACCAGACAATGACAAGGCTAACATACACATTGCTGTTGCATTTCACAGACAAGGGCTAGCATTGCTGGGGTGCAGCTTGAGGGCTGTCAACCTGTTGAGGGCAGTTAGCTGTTGTGCATCTTCTGGTTCGGAATCTGTAGACTGTCCTACGCTCACATCCAGACTCCTTCAGATTGGTCAAAGCACTAAGATACTCACAGCAAATCAAAACAGGTCCATCTTCACCGCCATCTTCACTGACATCTTTTATATGAGGTAGAGCTCTGTCAGCTGAGTAGCTGCAGCCACATGCTGCATATATTCGTGGTACTCTGCTGCTATCATTGACGCTGCATCGAAGTGAAGGGTTTGCAGGGGCATGCCATGCCATAATGCTGCGATATTCATCAGCTCCTCTTTGAAAGAACAGCAACAACCCAGAGGTCCTTGAGCTGTGGAAGGTCCTTCAACAGTACCAAGTGCTCTCTGCCAAGCTGGAGTCAGCAAGCGTCACTGATGACAGCTGGTGCAGCTGGTTAACACAAGCCATATCGCTTGCTGACCAGTATGCCCTTAGGTCCAGAGACTGAAGGTTCAATGGCACTGAGGACCCAGCTGTTCGAGACCATCCTGCCAGGTGAGGCTAAGTTAGCCTCAGCTGCTGTAACCCTGTCAGGTGGTGTAAGGCACACAACACACTTGATGCAGCTGGCGTGACCTCATCAGTGCCCAAAACCCCTTGACTGTACACCAGCTCTTGTTGCT
Source organism: Scenedesmus sp. KT-U (assembly GCA_029853055.1). Taxonomy (NCBI): domain Eukaryota; kingdom Viridiplantae; phylum Chlorophyta; class Chlorophyceae; order Sphaeropleales; family Scenedesmaceae; genus Scenedesmus; species Scenedesmus sp. KT-U. The sequence continues at coordinate 4,064 of JARWLF010000947.1, read as the reverse complement.
GCACCTGTGCAGGCAGCAGCTGCATATCACCTCCGGACTGCAGCCAAGCAAGCTGCAAATCAGGCACCTGTGGCATGCTCGTGAACGGTTCATCTGTCATACTATCAGTCAGCAGCGTTCCTTCTGCTCGTCGCTGGGTTGAACCGGCAACTGTTACTAGGTTGACATGGTTGTGAATATGACCTGTTACTAACAGTGACTGGTCACCTCCCAGGGTCGGGGCCACATCCCAGAGTCTGGGGCCACATGTACATGTGTACCAGACTCTGACATCCCACCCAAACGACGGACTGCTGTAGGCAGTACAATATCAACTTGGTGTTGCAAGGGTGCGTGCACGACCTTGGTGATAGAAAGGCAAAAGTGCTGACAGCCAGGGTGACCATGCTGAATGCCAGATGCTCACATAAGATCACTCATGCTGTTGTGACCTGACTCTGTCCCAAAAAGCCCCCAGAGCTTCTTGTCCTGCTTCCTCAAAACCATGTAGGCGCTGCAGCCTGCTAAGACCTGTCAGTAACTGCAACCCCCGCCGAGCATCTCGTGGGCGCAGCTCCTCCATCATCAAATCACTAAGCCTTGTCAGCCTCGCCATAGCCGGGAGGGCTGCAATAACACCACAACCATTTCCATTACACCACTCCGTTTATATGTAGTGCATTCAATTCCGTCAATGTCAAAGCCAGCAAGCAGATGGAAGTTGCATCCACATAAGGACCGGCACCAGCATAACATAGGCTGAAGGCACTCAGTCTGCCCAGTGCAGATAGGTGTTGTGTTTCTTCAGTTGCAAAATCTTTGGGTGCTCCTACATGCAGTTAAAGACTCCTGTAAGGTTGACTAAGGTACGGAGATGCTCACAGCATGCAACCACAGGATTATCCGGGGCGTTTTCCTCAACGTCCTAATGCTGATGAGAAGGTCTGTAGCTGAGAGGCTGCAGACACATGCTGCATGAGCTCCTGAAACTGTAGGGGTGTCAGTGAGTCTGCTTGCATGTGAAGGGTGCAAAGAGGCATGTCGTGCCAAGAGGCAGCCACCTCCCCTAAGTTCTCATCACAGCTCTGCGCCAGTGAAACATACCTCAACTTGTCAACATGTGGGAGGTTCTTCAACAGCTCTAGGTGCTCTCGCTCAACACGGAAGTGAGCCAAGCTTACTGATGTAAGCTGAGGCATGAGGCTGATGCATGTCATCTCACTGGCTGACCACTGCGCCTTCAGCACCAGAGACTGCAGGTTTCTTGGCAGCGATGAGCCTGAAGCTAGCTGCCAAGCATCCAGGCTTAGCTGTTGTGGACCTGCCAGATGCTGCTAGTCACACACAACTTGTGGTGCCACAGAGTCTCGCCTGCACTTAAGCTCAAGCTGCTGCAGCTGCACCGGTATTAAGTGCATGTTACTAGCATCAGGAATTCGTTGAAGCACCACTGTGTTAGCTGCTGCAGTCTGGCAACTTCCTGTAGACATGTGTCTGCTGCATCTGCTCGTATTTTATTGATCCCCAGGCGCAAGTAACGCAGGTTGGTCAAGCTGCATAGAGTGGTGTACCAGTTGCTGCGATCTGAACTCAGGTCAAGGTGCGTGAGCATTGCTGCTGGCAGTGCTGCAAGCAAACCACCACCAGCTGGTGCTGAGAGTTTGAACGATTGCAGGCGCAAAGGTGCACTCAAGCTGTTGCCTGCTGTATTTGCCTTCAAGCTGAGCTCAATCAGCTGTCTCACAGTCTGCTGAAACTCTGTTTCCTGCGCTGACAATTCCATTCGCAGGTTGCTGATATCAAGGGTGTGCACCAACCCTGGATGTTTTGCCAGCCACTGTGACAAACTGATGACCCTTGAAGTGAAGATTGTGCGGTGATCTATCCTGACATGTATCCTACTTGCTGCTGACTTCTGTACTGCTGCACTCCATGCCCTGTCAACTTGTAGCAGGGTGCATATGTTGCGCTGGTCTGCTGCTACTGCTGGGTGCTGCAAGGCAACTGCCAACGCTTGCAAGGCAAGATCCTGCAACAGGACATCAGCAGACTCACATTAGCAAGCAGATAACGCTCATCTGCAGTTTCCAGTGCACATAGTTCCTCGGTGTTGTTTGTCCCATGACAGCGGATGGTACAACAGCACTTCCAGCACTGGTGACATGCAGGTAAGCGGTCTTTCAGTACCCAGCTACCATGCTCAGACCTGCACTATGTTGGTGATATAGTGCGTGCTGATACGAGCCAATGTAGGCGTACAGACGATCCATGTAGTGCTTTTGTGACCTCCCAACAGGCGACAGGTCTACTGTCTCACAATCTCACCTCTTGCTGCGCATCGATCGGGCTTGCCATGAGTTGGTGGCTGCTAACTTGTGGCGAATAGTAATGCGGTCTCTTCTTAATGGCAGTTGGCGGAAGAGGACGTCCGGCACAGCAGTCTCGGCAGAGGTCAAGCAGGTGGACAATCAATTTGCATGTGGATCCAGGCCAGCTACGGACAAGACAATCAAGGCGTGACGATTGAAGGACGCCTCTGCCTGGAAGACAACTTGCCTCTGGCCGGAGTTGACTTCAGCCGGGCTCAAGTAGACAGCCATGCCGGCAGTGGTTACAGATTCAAACGGACCTGTCAGCCTGATGAGAGTTACATGAAGTAACTCGCCTAAAGAAAGTATCAACGCCAGGCTCGTAGGGAATGGATACAGTATTTGCAACGATGGGGCCAAGGAAACCACCAACATAATCAGAAAGAAGTCGACAGAGCCATGCATGCAAGCTAGTAGTTGGCGGTAAAAAGCAATTGTTCTATCGCCCTGTCAGCCTGATCACATGAAAGGCACCTGGCAATACTGGTGTGTATAAACGTGTACAGTGCACAGCCACTCCATGTTGCAGGAAAGCATCTACAGCATGCCGCACGAACAACACTGGCTGGAAGCAGCTGCTTGGACGATGGTGGACCCTAGAGGGTGACAGATTGTAAGCTAGTAACAAGTCTGCTACACATGTACAGGAAAGCTGTCGCTGTATCTGATTGGCGGCACGTGCCAAAGCTTCTGTTGTCGCCACTTGTGAAATCAACCTGTATCATCTGTTGGCCTGGCCAAACCTGCAGAACCCCTCACCGCTGCTGCGACCTTATGCTGTCCCAGAAAACCCCCAGAGCTTCCTGTCCTGCTTCCCGGAACACCGCTACTTGGGCCCATCATGCCCACAGATCGAAATCCTGCAACTGCATCAACACCTCATTTCTTCTGAAAGGAGGCTTCACTGACGGATCATTGTACCTTGCTAGCATCCATGCTGCTGCATCCACTGGCTTCAGCCCCGCCTCCTGCACGGCAGCTAGAAGCGCTCGATGCACTTCACTGCATCTGCGTGGTGTGGCTACTCCATTGAACACAGCTGTCGCATAGTATCCACCTGGCTGCTGCTTTAGCTGTACTGCAGGGTTGTCAGGGGTCGGCAGTGCTGCAGAAGGAACCTGCAGGACGCAGTCACCAGAACACGGCAGAGTTGTGCAGCAAAGTATACAGCAGGTTCCTTGTGCACATGCTGAACAGTACCCACTGGTAGTTCTATTCCTCTGTAAGGTCTGCTGCGCAAGTGCTCTGAGCCGTGTTCACCAGAGTGTGTAAAAGGCTGCTGAGGTCACAGGGGACTAAAGCAGTTTATGGCAAGTGTCCATCAACAGGCGTACTTCAATGCACAGGAGCCACGTCACTGCTTAGACTGTTAGGAGCAGGTTCGCAGTCAACAAGCCTTACCTGCGAAGTGTCGGTTGCTACCACAAACTGCATGGTGCCTGCAGTACTGGTCAATACCGGAGTCGTCATGGCCATCTTCTGCTGCTCTGCATTGCTGCCAAAGATGTACCCTGCTAAGGCATTGAATGCCTTCATGCCTGCAGTCGCTGGGTTTATGTTGTAGCGTCTGCTACCGCTATTCCTGCTGCTTTCGTTGGCTGGTGGTGCGCCATTGCTGTTGGTGTAATCACTACTGCTGCTGCTACTGGCGGCTGGGGTTACGTTGTCCAGCATTGTCTCTGCTACTAGGAAAGGTTGGTACTTGCGGACCTCAAA
>JARWLF010000946.1:0-14796 GCA_029853055.1 Scenedesmus sp. KT-U | reverse complement strand
CGTGTACTTCACATCACGGTTTCTGCACACCACGGTTCCGAGATTGATCAGCAATGCAGTTGAGTCAAGGCCATGTATTACCTAGGCTTCCATACTTCCAGCCATTGGCATGTGGTCACGTTGCTGGCCTTGGTTGCGGCAGTCGATAGCCGGAGAGGGTAACTACTACTACTACTAGTACAGGTTATGAACACAGCTGTACCGTACAGCAGTGCTGATTCCGGAGAGCCATACAATGTGAGCAGCAGCAAATATTTGTATTTTGAGAAAGAAAGGGGGTTTTGGCTCATGCAGCAATTGGTTGTGTCAATCAGACCTGCATTGACAATGTCGCACGAGCCTACTGTCTTTGAACATTCCATGTGTGGCAAAAATCGCCAGCTTGGTGTGAGTTACACCATATTACTAAACACCCTTGAGGGTCAACACCCAATAAAGCCAGCTCAAACATCCTGCGTCCAGACTGAGAGGGAGCACCCGCTCAAGGACTTCTCGTACAACAAGGGATGTCAAGATAAGAGACAAATCCACTCCGAATGCCAGCCAAGGTCATTACTGTAATGATAACAGAGTCAGGCCCGAGCACTCGTGATACTATGGTGCTTACATACAAGCTGGCATCGAAGATAAAGTCAACCTTTGCCGACTTGAAAGCCGTGACAACTGCAAGGCACAGCCTGGCAGCATGAAGCTTCTGAAGGAGGTATGCAACTGCACATATGACGTTGGGTATGTCTTGTGCATTGCATGCTCCATAAGGCCTGCACCAGACTCTGGTCAAGCATGCATGCGCCTGCCCACAGACTCCACAGAACCTTGCTCACATTGCAGGTGGCAGAACTTCTGCTATGAGCATGATGCTCCAACCTACTGTGCTTTGGCATTCTGAGCAGCTGCTGCCGCTGTCCGGGTGATTCGCATTGGCACCTCCTTGCCGCCATCCAGCTTCGAGGCAGCCGCAAGGTCTAGCCGCCGCACTCTGCAAGCAACATCCAAATTTTGCAAACACAATTGATGACACATCTGGACACCATGTGGCTTGAGAGACCTAGAAAACAAGCAACTTCATAGCAGATACACTCCATGCTGCACCCACTCAAGGCAGTATGCGCATTCTGACCGATAATGCAACGGGCAGTAAAATTGCGAACTCTGGCATGCATACAGGCAAGCCCAGCAAGCCCCACCCTTGTTTGGCTCACCTGACTGCCCCCAGCAACACTTCAGGCAGCTCCCAGCTGTTGTGACCTTCAAGCACCAGACCCAAGTCAATAACAAGGTTCTTGGCTCCACCTCGGACCTGTTGATTACATGCAGCAAGACATCAAGCTGTCAATGTCCCAACTGCTCATATTGGAATACTGCATGCATGGCGTTGGCACCTTGAACAAGTGACTCCGACATTTGTGCACAACATGCATTAGCTGCACTCAGTCCAGCCAAAGACCATCTACACATAGACAACTTCTTTTGCACCCACCAGGCCAGTGACGTACTGAGCTGTAGTACTGCTTCCCACATCCACTGCCACTTCCACATACTTCTGTGTTACAAAGAACTGAGTAGCCAGCTTACGTCCCAGTATGACGGGTGTGGTGCCAACACTCTGCTTGATCAGCCAGCTGCCCTCGGCTATATGAGGGATCATCTTGAACAGACTGCAGCGCTCATCATCATCACCGTTCAGGAACCGCCATATCAGGAAGTCAACAGGCTGCCAGTCACTGTCCTCAGGATCATCTGCATCAACACAGCACCATGTCAAGCTTTACTTCTGCCAGCATACCTCATGTACAAAACTATACATGGTGCCAGCTCGTGAGCAGTAGCTACATGCAAAGCACTGAGCTGATGTATCACTCTGCAAGTGCCTTCAAACACATTAGCAGCAACACAAAGCAGCTGCGACCTCGCTGCTCTTCATGACGAATCTACTTGATGGTCAATCACGCGTAACAGAATTGCTAAGTAGGAACAAGTAGTGCTGTCAGCACGCAGAGTTCCTGTAGTGCTGCTGCTATGAATCCCGCTAACCTGGTGGTGGTCCCAGATCATCCGGGTGGGTATCACCACCAAACACAAACACACAACACATGGTGGGAGGACCAGGGACCATCAGGTTGAACACAAACAGGAAAGGCTTGCTGCTGCGCCTGCAGATGAATAGACAAGCACAACCAGCAGTGCTAGCAGTCCTTGATCATGCAGGGTTGTCAGGCAGGCAGGCAGGCAGCTTGTTCACGGGACATGCCTTTGATTCATGCAGCGTCTGGTAAATTCATTTGGGCTTTCTTGAACACTCAGAGTACAACACCTACGAACAGATCGTGCATCTCACCTCACACTCTTAAGGAACCTTGAGACATGGGGACATGTCTGCGGCCCCCCTGTGCTGACCACCTCCATACCCAGCAGTTCAAACATGGGCTGGCCAGCCTGCACCTTGTGACCATCTTGCAGGTAGCTGGCTCCTCGCACCTTGAAGGGATGATCGCGGCCAGGAATGTGGATCTCCTCGTAGTAGTGACTGCAGCAGACAATAGTAGTACATCATTTACTAGTTGCGTGTGAAGGTTCACATGTCCATGTCTTCTTGAGGACCAAACCATGATGAGTATGCTGTGAAGTGCACGACCTGTTCGCTCATCAAGAAGTGTAAGAGTGTGACCATGATCGTGTTGACAAATCAGAATGAGCATGCTGTTATGTAGCTCTTTGACATACTACTGTCAAGCGCAAGCATACTGTGGATAGCATGCATACCTTGGTAGCTGGAAGACTGGCTCAGGCTCCTCCACCTTGGATGCACTAGCTGTAGGTGCACTAGCACTAACAGCAGCAGCACTGACAACAGAGGCACTAAAAGCAGCAGCAGAGGCAGCTTCAGCAGCAGCAACAGCTGCATGCACTTGTGAGCCAGCACTCAGACTGCCAACAGCAGGAGACCGCTGACTGGCGAGCCTGCTGGTCCCTGATGGTTTCCTCAACATGCCAGCCTGGTGGACTGGTCTGGAATAGGAGCCTGCTGATAGAGGTGAACTGTGTGCTGCTGATTCAAAAGGTGTTCTGGGAGCGAGGTGTGAGCGGCCGTGAGGGGAACGCACTGCTTGCTGTTGTGTGAGGCGAGCAGCTGCTTCACGCATAGCAAACGTGCTGGTGCGGAGATTCTGGAGACTCTGGAAGCAGGTGGCAGCCAAACAGCAACAAGAGAGAGCATGACAATCAGCTCAACCGCTGGAAGCTTGACTTTACATGACTCATGCTTGTATCTGCAGCTCACAAATATGGAGCAACCAGACACACCTTTATACAGTAGTGCTCATGTGTATGCTGATACTTGCTGGAACAAACAGCTTCGATAGGAATGTATGTGCCCCAGTAGTCACCTTTTTGTCAGCATCAGCAGCAGCTACTGCCTCGTACCCAGTGCCACCTGCTTCTCCCGTAGCACTGTACTCATCACTCTCCTCATAGCGAACAAAGGCAGCAGGAGTAACAATGAACCTGCAGAAAGCATCACACACAGCCACAGCCTGCATAACACAGCCTGAAGACCGATAACATACTGCTGCTGTAAGATGGGGAGCCACCATGCCATCCAAGCAAGCAAAGAGGGTCACAAACATGACTATGTTCCACCAGAAAGAATGTGTGTAACAAGCATCAGCATCATGGTCGCTGAAGGCAGGCACAACACATCACCTGCTCTTCTCCACAATGTCTCTGACCAGCATGACCCCCAACAGCATTCGCTCCAGGAAGGCCTCATACGCCCCTCCTGACCACCAGTCCACAACACGGAACAGAGGGTGATGGCTGTTCAACCAGCCACCCATGTCTTGTACCTGCACAGGATCACAGTGCTCAAGCATCAACAGGACGACTGGAGTGACGATCAAGGCCGCCAGAACATATGTCTCTCAAGCTTGTTGAAAAGATCAGGAAAGTACTATGTTGTGCTCTGCATAGATTATGTGCCTGCATCATGTGTGATTTTGTAGCAGCTCATGTGCGTATACATGAGAGGTAAAGTGACTTCTGAAACTCAAGGTCAACAACAGACAGGGTCACTGACCTGTAGTATACAAGTCAACAAGCTCTCCGGGCTGTCAGCTGAAGAGTACCCCTGTCTCTTGCTGATGGTGTAGCCGCCAGAAACACGACACCTCACAGGTCGACTGAATTGAGCACTGCCACCAATACCTTCTGGGATCTCAATCACACCTGAGATAACACACAGAGGATCCAGCTCTGTCAACTGCACTCAACCATGTGCTGGAATTCTGTCGGTCCAAAACACAAACAATGAGGCATATGCTGTCCTTGGGAGACTGGATCAGCCAGCATGACTGTGAGCTGTTGAAACCATATCAGACGATGTCTGCATGAAGATGCTAACTCAGCAATCAATGGCTTCCTGCCAAGCAAGGGCATGTGTCTCACTACAGCTCACCGAACTCCTGTGAGCTGTCGTCTGCTGCGTCGATACTGCTGAACAGCACCACATAGACGCCGTCAGCATTTTTGTTCAGCAGTCGCTGTACAACAGCCTCACGAGGTCTGAACCAAGCAGCTGTGGCGCCAAGAGCTTGAAGCTGGATACGTAGAACCTGCACAACAGAAGCATCAACTCATGAACTTGGCATGTTGCCAAGTGGACTTCTGCAGGTTGACACTCCCTGCTGCGCTCCAATCTTTTCACTCTGCCTACTGAGTAGATTAGCTACAGTGAGTGACCCGTATGTCCAACACTACTAGTTGCAGGGCTGTACATCTGTGCCTCTACCAGCAACTGGGAGCTTGTGCAGTGTACTAGACTCAGTGCCAGCCATGTGCGTCAATGGCGCAGCACTTCAGCTATGCTGTTATGTTGCAACAGAGTGTATGCATGTTGACTCCTGTGTGCTGACCTGCCTCCCTGGTGTGCTCTCCATCACTTCAGACAGTATAGCAGGACCCAGTATGGTCGTGGGTGATGAGGGGTCCAGCAGGGCACGAAGAACTTCTAGGGGACTGCCACGAACCACAGCAGATACCTACAACATTGCAACATGCAACATGCAGCACAGAGGATTGGTTTGGGTGTTCACTCTGTCATAGAAAACATTCAGCCATAGTGAATGGGATGTTGTGTGGGAAGATGAGCAATGTTGATTGAGCATCAGCAAAAACTGCCAAGGTGTAACCTGACCAGGACAGTGATGCCGACAGAGTCTTGTGGTGAAGGACGTAAGTGAACAAGGGCCGAGGCTACAGTACTGCTCTGTAATGATCGTTTGAAGTCAGACATCAAGGCATGCACTTCACCAGCAGGAGCACATGTGGGACCCATGCATGCACCACCTGCCGCTTACCATGTACTCATTATCTTTGCCGTTGCCTTGTCCCTGATGTTGATATATGGCCAGACCATTGCTGTGTCTGTAAGGGACCCAGCGTGCAGCCCGTCCCTTGTGGCTGGGGCCTAGTGTGATGTTCATGAGCTGTTCCAAGGCTGCTTCATCGTCTGGAGGAGAGTATGTGTTGCTGGGGTGCAGGATGTAGGATGGTTCCTCTGCACAGCCACAAAGCATGGTTGGACTCCAACAAGGCTATCTTGGAGCATGGAAAGCATGAACCAACCATACAGCAGAGCATTCTACAGGTCAGAGCTTGCGTGATGAAATCCAGCACTGACTGCATGGGATGCGATGTGAAAGCTGTAAGCAGACGAGCTCCAAAGCTGATCTCTGTTGCAGCCCACTGTTTGTATTTGTAACAAACAGTTGCTGAAGGGTTGCAACCCAAGCCCTTCCTTGCTGCTCACCCTGCAACTCTCTTCTGTTGCTTCCACTGCTGGCTGTGTTTGCTGACTCATAGAGCGACCCAGTACTGGCTGCACATGACTCCCGATCACTTGCAGACTCTTCACTGTTGGCTGTCTGTGGCCTGCAAGCACGACAAGCATTCAAGATGGGCATGACACACAAACAAAGAACCAGCAACAAGGCACAAGCTACCAGCAGAAAACACCCTCACACTGCTAGTCTCTTGAAGCATGACAGGATGCTAAGTCTGTGCTGACCTGGCTGCTGGTGACTGGCGGGAAGCAGCTCCAGGACTTGAAGCTAACGCTGCTAGGACTTTACTCAGTTGCTCATGCCACTGCTCTGCCTGAGCACGGTCTTCAAAGCAAAATCTGAAGTCTCCTGAATCCTGCTCAAGCTTGAACGTCCACTACAACACAGCACAGAGTCAGGATGAACGTGTGTGCAGAAATCATCGAAGCAGGTTCAGACACTTCTAGCTTATCAAGCACTCTCAACAACGCATATGTGCAAGAGCCATGACAGCAGACCATGTGCCAGAGGTTGACCACGCAGGATATGCCTGGTAGTCAACTGCTCCAGCTGGCCTGATGCATGGATACTCTGGCACGTCGCATCACCTATGACATGCTGTTGGACTGCTGCCCTGACACTGTGCTGGACTGCTGCATCCCAAACAAAAACTTCCCAGGATGTTTTGCACCTAACAGGACCCCCTCGTACAACAGCGAGCCTTGCACACAACGCTTGATGCAACACACTACTCACCAGCTCCACTGCCTGCCCTTTTCTCCTGATAGCAGCTAGAGCTGTCATACTTCCAACCCCATGGGGACGTATATGTCGCCTCTTTCGAGGTATGGAAGCTGCATCTGCTGGATCCAGCCTACCAGTGCGGTCCAACTCATATGTGCTAACATCTCCATCAGGATCTGCTGTTGGGTCCTTCCTTCTCGTTGTGAAGCAGTTGGAGTACAGTTGTACGTACCTTTTGACCACATAATCGCCCACAATCGTGTGCTTGTATATGTAGGCTTGCAACAGAGGGGTGCTCTGCTGCAATGCCATTGCTGACCTGTTCAGTAGTACTATCAATAGCGACGCACAGCAACACTCAAGTGCACAGAACCTCCCCGATCGGTGTTGGCATTGAGTAAGTCGCTGCCGAGCTTGTCCGCAGCAACGTCGTTGGCGAAGTAGGGGCAATCGTGAGTAGCAGAAAGTACAACGCAAGACTGTGCCGACAGCTAAGCCAGTAAAGGCGTGAACCTCAAGATGTGCTGCTGTGACAACATCACATTGCTATACAATCTCCTCGAGCAGGCGCAGTGATCATCCGGCAAACTTAGGTGTCATGCAAGGCACCTCGACAGACCATGACGTGACCGACTTGCGAGTGCTCACACTGAGCACGAAGCAGTTTTCGTAAGTCTGGTGATTCATTACAATTTGCAACAGTACACACGGCGAACCAGTTGCTGCTCAACAGCGGTGGGTCTCATGTCGGGTACCTGCAGTACACTTGCTTGACCCGTGAACATGTGCGTGTGAACTGATCTGTGTCCCTACTTTGCTGATGCAGCTTCGTCAGACCTCCATCCCCTGAAAGCTTCTCTAAGGCTGCGTGCGCTAGTTACCGAGGGGTGAGGCCCCTTATACCTGCCTTGACAGGCTGCTGCATTAGCTGCTGCAAGCGCCACAGCCATCTGTTTTGCTTCATCTGCTCGGCTTCTGTCTTCGCTCCAGATCTTCAGCACGCTGGCTTGGAGCGCTCTCCCGTACGAGAATGATAAGCTCCAAGGTGCCTTGCCTTGTTGCTGGGCCTGCAAGCATACAGTGCAGTTTGAAGCCGTGCTGTGATATGTACAACATCCAAGCCTAATGCAGCATGTGTTTGTTTCGTGAGCGACCGAGTGCAGATGTTGGTCATACCACTTTGCAGTTGGTGATATGTTGCTCATCAGCAGTGGACTCTGCTAGCAAGCCCACTTTGCCAGCGCCATGAAAACACCAATGTCTTGAATATTGTCTGTCCTATGCTCACCATGACATTAACGGCATTGAGATTAACAGTTGCCTCTTGTTCACTTTGACCTCCAGAGAGGAACATGATCCCAGGTATTGCTGCTGGCACTACACGCCTCATGCAGGTCAATGTTGCAGCAGCAATCTCCTCTGGCGAAGGCTTGCTACCAGCGGCGTCAGCACCCTGCACACAGCTAACACCACAATCTGACTGCTTGCTCTACAACAGCTACACTCACTGTGGTGCGTCCGCACTCAATTTATTGCAAGGGTGCAAGCAGGATATCATTTGCTGCCACCAAGCATGCGGGCGTGCTGTAGCCATCATGGTATGTACATCCGGGTCAATTCGGTCGTGAAGGTGTGTCAATAGACAACGTACAAAAGTCTCTACTTCAGCTAAACTTGCAGCCAAGGATCAAGTAAGCAGCCTACCGGAATGATCATCTGTGGTTTCAGCAGGCAGCCCTCCAGCTGTACCCCTTGCCGCCACAACTGAGAAACAGTAGTGCTGATTACTCGCTCGCTCACGTCCTGGAACACCTGCATACGGAAGACCCCACATGCTGCTGCTTGGGCTTGTAGCTCAGCAACACTTCCAAATAATCAACAAGAGCAACCTGTAAATCTGCTCCACATATGGTCCACAATGGTGCAAGTATAACGACAGGCAACCAGGACACGTTCATTGATGAACAACTGCTCCCTTGTTTCCCTACCTGCATGCTGTGTTGTCCATCAATGAGCACTTCAGGTTCAACGATAGGTACAAGCCCAGCAGTCTGACATACAGCAGCATACTCTGCCAGCTGCTGAGCATTGAGCTCCACCGCCCTCACTGACGGGAACCCTCTCGACTGATCAACACGCAGTGCTGCCCTCCACTTGGCAAAGCGAGCACCTGCTTTGACATACTCTGCTGCTGCTGATGCAAGGGACTCGAGTCCCTTGGTGGAGGTTTCGCCTGTTGCCAGCTCATGACCCTCAAAGGGAATCAGACCCTGCGCAACAGACATGAAGAGAATAATGTCACACATGAGCCTGTGTAGTTGGTGACAGTATGATTGCTTCAGACAAGGTAGCGGCTTTCAGAGTTGTGGCAGTAGATCACGTCTCAGTCTCATGAAGTCTTATAGGCCTGCAACACACAATGCAAGCAACGCCCTGCAAGGCCTGCACCAAATATGATACTGTGTAGTTGTGCTCACCTCGTCGACTTTGATGCCTGGCATGACCCCTTGTTTCCTGAGACACTCTACAAATGGTGTCCCATCTGCTGCAGTTTGGTACAGAGTCTCTTTGAACATGATGACACCACTCACACCTGCTTCACCAATGGGGGAGGTGTAGAACAGTTCACGGTATGCACGGCGGTTTTCCTGCAATACGAGCAGTTTCAGTGCAACCTCGTCATCCGACCCTTAAGCACCATCCTTTCTTGACAGATTGTACCATTCTTGTGTAATTTACGGTAATCAGAACATTGTGGTCGCCTGCATCTGACTGCATGACACTGCACCCCAAGAAGCCTGCATATGCATTAGCAGACTGCTGTTGTGGGGCAGCTAGTTGACCAACTCACCTCGTCATTAGTAATTCCAGCCTTCAGAAACCGCTTTCCGATTGTCCCTACGCTCTCGTCAGACGCCAGCAACCCTTTGCCTGGTGCTGCTAGTGCAGCAGCAACTTCAGCTAGTGTGGTGGTATGTTCTGTCATTGGCTTGATTGGTCACTGTTACACCCGCAACAAATACCTGGAGTTTATCAAGCACTGTCGCTGGTGGGTTGACAAGCCAAAGGCGAATTCTTGTTTTGTGCGCCACGATCGCGCTCAGCGTTGCTGAAGCCTTGAATGCACGAGTTGTTGAGTGTCACAAGCACAAAGTTACACTCTACAACTTGCAGAGCTCTGTGAAGCCAAGCTATCTGACCTGCCGGGTCAACGAGGGAAGACCAGCAGATGGCAACCAGTGCTGCGCGGCAGTTGGTGTCACAATACGATAAGCCCTGGCAGCAGCCAACATATCTCACACTTTTCGAGGTCGGTGGCATACTACGAGGAAAGTGCTGTGAGATTTCGGGGGCTGTACTCAAGGAAGCTTGCTGGCACAGCAGTGCATTTGAGCTGACCAAATGTGCCAGTGCTGGCTGGCACCAGGCTGGCTGACCGAAGCCTTCGCAGTGCAGTCAGCAGACCGGCACCCACCCTCATGGACACATGCAAACTGCACATCACAGCCAAAGGATGCTTTGAGCAACGATATTGTCATAACTCCCCATGCTTATCAATGGAATATGCGCTGCCGGGGTGAGGCTCACACAGCTGTAAGACGTCCTTTACAGATTGACGTAGCTTGAGCAAGACCTCACAACCGTCAGAACAGCAAAGAAGTCATCAACCAAGGCCCATGAAGCATGCATGCAGCTCTGGAGATGACCCACGGAAACCCAGTCAGAAAAGCTGATCCAGCCAGCCTCCCTGCAGCACGACACTGACTCATGCTATCGTCAAGTTGATAGCAACACAAACACCTACTCTCTATGTGACGAGGGTTAGTACTCTGCAGTCCAACACTATGAGCTGCAGATACCAGCAACCTTATAGAATGCATGAAGACGCTCTGCATTCTCCAAACTGCAAACACAACTCTCAGATGCGCCACAATCTCTGCATCAACATGAAAAACATCGCTTGTACATATGAGTGCCACATACTGTCACCTAGAACAGATTTTTGAGGCATATGCAATGCAGCAGTGATAGCGTGCTGACACTTGGACACTAGGCCTCATATTCCTGTGCATGCCGCCGTGCACACCACAGCTAGGCAACACGGCACCAGAGACACCAGAACGCTGCTTAATCTACCTTTCCCTCTATCCCTGTCACATGCACGCAGCAGTCTCTGCAACGCCTCTGCGCTGTAGCACATCCCTGGCAAAGCCATGATACTGCAGCTGATGCTGCCGGCCTGCACTGTTGCTTGCTAATGGCTCAAGGGTTGGACCCTCAGCAGCTGCTAGCTAGTGCCCACTTGGCTCAGCACAGTGGCCCAGGTGTTAGGTATCGTCTTGTTACTTCTCAAGCGCCCAAACAAGCCTCCTGCTGCAGCTTCAGCATTCCTCTGCGAGCAATAGTATGGAAGCGAACGCCGTGGCATCAGATCAATCGCGTGTGCCAGCAACTACTGTTGTACAGCCATCTGGCGAATGCAAGCAGAACTTTCCTTGAACAGTAGCATGACCCTGCATACAGCAAGGTGTTGCTGAGCATGTGAGGATTCAATGTTGCAGACTCACTCTCAACTCTTGGATTGCTGCTTCGAGCTGTGGTACCATCTCACTGAAAGGCGGTCTCATGTCCGGGTCATAATCACAGCAGATGCGGGCCAAGACCAATAGGTCAGTGGGGGCATCACTGGGCAGCAGAGGCTGCAACTTTTCATCAGCAACTCCCATTGCAATCTGCAGTAAACCAAACACTTCTCACAATGCATGCCCTGCAACTGCACAGGATAACAACAGCAGGCTGTTGCTGAAGCACACCTGTAGTGACTGTGGCCAGCAGTAACCAACCAGTGCTTGCCATGCAGGATGGGGTAACCCTTATATGTGTGCTACTTGCCAAACACGGCACACATGTGCCTATCCTGCCAGACCCCTCACCTGAACTGGTGTCATGAACGTGTGCTGGTAAGGTATCTGACCAGTAAGTAGCTCAGACAACAAAACACCAAAGCTCCAAACATCCGTCTTGGTATCATACCAGTCATGCCTGCAGGAGAGTACATATCATGCGTGAGTCCCAGCTTATGAAGCTGCGACATGAACTTGCATGCTGCACATCCCTATCATCAATGTGGGTACTGCGTTGCCCAGACTTTGTTGCAAGCACTGACACAGCTGTCTAGAAGACCTGTACCATCAATCAGTTCTCAACTCGAAATTCCAAATGCAAAATTGTCACGTGCTATAACATACCTGATCATCTCAGGTGACATGTACAAGTAGGTCCCGGTCTCTCCAGTAAGAGTGTTCCTTGAGCTCGGCAACGGTCTGGCTAGACCAAAATCACCCAGGCGGGCAGCACCAGTGGCGGTTTGCAGGCTTCCAAGGCAGCCAGGGCACGACAAACCTAGGACAGACCACAACAGTACACTCATTGAACAAGTGAGTCATGTCTGGGCATCCTGCAAGCATCGTGGTGCTGTAATGTCTAAGCAACACCTGGGCAGCATGTTGGGTGCCAGATTACTCCAGAGCTTGTGCATCTTTAGCTTCCACTCTGACCAGAGACTTGACTGTGGTCAATACAGACAGCCCTGCTGAAGCTGATAACTAATTAGTGGAGCCAAGCAAGCCCCTCACCTCGAGTCCCTTTTCAGCTCTCTGCAACAGTGTCTTATTTGGGCCAAAAGGACCCTTATCATTATGCAACCAGGTTGCAAGTGTGCCACCTGGCATGAACTCACTGATCAGCCAGCACTTCCCCTGGTCCTGCATGGTGGGCAGTGGCATGGTGACAGTCAACAGGATCTGACCTAAGGCATGTACTGAGTGACACTGTAGGCAACTTGAGTACGCTGTGCATGTACTACTGGGCTGTGTCAGCTTACAAGTGGTGCCATTGGTAGTGAGGACCAGGTCCGCTGGCTGACAGCTGCTGTGTGTTATGGTGCGATGCCGACGACCTGCAACCGCAGAATCACATGCCTGCCAGTTATGTGCTGCTAGAAGTCATGTGCAGCCTATGACATACCTGCAATACTGCTCCCAAGAATGGCACAATGTTGGGGTGTCTCAATGCTGCAAGACACTCGACCTCCCTCAGAAAGTTGAGTAGCTCTGTTTCGCTGCGCACCAGCACCTGCTTCACGGCTACCTGAGCACCCCGCCAGTAGGCCTGGTAAGTGGTGCCAAAAGCACCTTGACCCAGCAGCTCACCAAGTTGAAGCTGTTGAAAGGTGTGCAGGACATGGTTTGCAGCAGACAGAGTTGATATGCCATGCATCATGTAGCACACTTCCTGTTGGTCAGCAGCTGTGAGGATGGTGCTGTCTCAAGCAGACTCTACATCCAAGCAGCTCGGTTGCTTGGTTGGGGTGCAGGAGACATCAACCACATGGGAGCATATCAACAACCACAGTGCATGTCCATTCAGCACCACCGCAAGCTCTGCGGACACTATCAACTGCTGACACCAACAGCCAATCTCACCTCGGCAGGTTGAGCCAACCAACCAGCATCTTGCCCTTTGTGAACTAGCCTGTTGATGTCATCATACATGGACTCCCACGGGAAGGCCTCTGGTGGAACATGAACATCTGTCACCGACTGTACACTGTCCTGCTGGTTCTGCTGAGCTGCATCTGCAGCTTCATTATGCTGGGTATCAGGATGTGCACATGGCTGCTGCTGCTGATCATCCGTATGCTGTTGACCTTGTCGTCCTGCCAGCAAATTCAATCATCAGGAAGGCAAGACACAGCATGCACAGTTGAAATCTTGTACCAACACCCTGCAACTGATGTCTACAGCTATAGGGTTGTGCGTGTATCCTTAACCACTGCAGGCGCTGCAAGATGGCGTACTCGTTGCATAGATGCTGTAAGAAGATTTGCTTAAGAACAAGACACATGATGCACAAGACAGCAACAAGAACACACCCGCAGCACGTTTGTACTGAGAAAGCTGTTGAGCTAAGCGTTTGGCCTGTTGCTCCCAGGCTTGTCGCTGCTGCTTTTCGCGTTCTATCTGCTGCAACAAGCCCTCAATCTCCTTGTTCAGATGCCTGTTGACGTGCACTGCTGCGTCGAGGGCCAACTCCAAGTCTTCAATGCGAGCTAACTGGCTGTTGCTCCATGTAATAGCATGGGTTCCATTTGTGATTACTCCTGTGCTTGTTAACGTCGATGTTTGGGACATGGAGTGTTCCCAATCAAGGTGGGATAGCTGTTCACTCGCACATCACACACAGCCAACGCTGTAGCTTGGGGCACCTTGTTTGAGTCGTTCCTCGACACCCAATTACCAACATCGACGCTGCCGGTGCGTCAACAGCATGCTGTTTGGTGCACCATAATGAGCAGGTTGTCGATACCTGCGCTGGATGTCATCTGTCAGTTCAGCTGGATGCTTGCACAGTTTGCTAGCAGGCTGCTAGAACAATGCAAAAGCAATCATTCGCGTACATGCGTTTCAAGATTGCTGATCTGTGCAACTTCCAAATTCGGCAGGTACGCAGCGGATAGCACGAACCACCGGTTGGTCCCCTTGATGGACACAGAGAACCCATCAGAAGTTCAAGAAAACAATCCTGTGTTGAAATCTGCTGTACGCTGGTCTTCTAAGCACTTCGTAACACGCGAGCAGCCACTGCCTGTGGGCATACACATCGCAGCAGGGCAACCGCTCTTGCTACAAATCCACTAGCCAGGTGATATCAAAAACACAGCAGTAAAGCTCTGACATCCACACCGACGTCACTTGATCTTAGGACCAGCATGTTCAAAGACCCGGGTCGGCGCGGTCCGAGGGCGCGCGCGCGAACAAGCAGGCGTTAGGAAATGCTCAGGTCACCTTGGCTAGAATACCACACCATGATCAATCACAACCTATATAGGTTCAAAAGCAATCAACGTCTGCAAGGACTCCCCACAGAGCCGTCAGTCAACAGAGCAAAACAAGCAGATGACATCAGCTGCCGGGGAACACGACAGGACGCTGTCCGAGACACATAGCAGCAACAACATGCTGCAAATAGCATGTTGGTCAGACATGTACAATATGTGAAAAGCCACGGTGTATACACAAATGTTTTGACGACTATGGAGACTACTCCACAGCACAATGTGACAACACACAATGTACTCGGCCACTTGGCACCCGCATGCTGCACCATCAACAATTCTAGACGGCGAAGGAGACCAACAGATGATAACCCCGAGTGCTGTACAACCACCCCA
>JARWLF010000945.1:0-12133 GCA_029853055.1 Scenedesmus sp. KT-U | reverse complement strand
CAGCATGCACATCAGCTGGAGATGGTTATGAGTACACTGCTGCCTCAACGAACAGCCTCAGCAGCAGCAGCAGCGCCCACAGAATTGCGCAGGGGCGGGGCAGGTCCGATGTTGTCAGCAGGAGCACCACAGCAGGAGCCGTCTATGCACGAAGCTGCATCACTCGATGCTCAACATCGGCGACAGGTTGACCCGAGTCAGCAGCAGCCGCAGAATTGCGTTTCGTCTGCAATGGCCCCATCATCAACAGCAGCAGCAGCACTTGTACCACTTGTGCAACAGTCCACCACTCTACAGCAGCTGGGCGCTAGTGTTATGCCTCAATCTGCGGCAGTACCTGTATCTGGCGGGCAACCACATCCGTCCAGTCAACAGAGTGGCCAGTCAGTCATCCCACAAGCTGTGGTACCCCAACAATCAGCACCAGTGATGGCCGCTGCCGCTGCTGTGGTGACTGATAATGATGTGATTGTATTGGACTAGGGTCCATTGTATTGCACTTGTGTTCAATACAAGTTGCTACCAAAGGCCCATGCAGGACGTTGCATGCTTTAGGCTGGCTGCATGGCAGAATGATGTGTGTGGCAGAGATTTGCACAACTGATATTGCTAGAGACATGCAGCACAGCAACATTATCAGCAGAAGACGTGTACATTGGGTAACCTGGTAATGCTCAATAGACAAGCAGAAGACCTTGCATACGTCACAGAAGCCGTTTGTCTTCTAGAAGATCTGTTGTGCCATGTCCAGTACGACGTTGCTGCTTGAAGAGTGATACACAGGGATATAGAGCAAGTACCAATGCCAGGATCTTGGGTAAGAACCATGAGCAAACGTATCTCTACCTTGTCTTGCGTTGACCTGTATGGTTCCCGCACTTCATGCTGTTGATGCAAGCGCTTGACGAGAGCTGCCTACCATCGGCACGACATACCTATAGATGTATCCAGCACCCATGTGGATGATGATGATTATAACTTTTTGTTGGGAGTTTCAAAGGTAAGTTACCGCTACTAACCTGAATGGGGAAGTTGACCGGCAAGCTGTTATTTACGCAAAGTTCGCGGAGTGCCCGGATGGCACATTCTGGCAGGCGGGGTGTGCAGTCGACAGCGCAGCAAACATCACAGTCATCTTCGTGAATAATTTCGGCTCAGGTTCGAGAAACCACCGGCAAGTTGCATGATGTTCACGGCATGGTTTCTACTGCCCGTGAGGCTTCTTTTGTGAGTATTGAGCTCTGTCTTATCAAACATATCTAGTTGTTGACTGCTTGCCTCAGGCTGACACGGACCGGGATCGCACACTCACCCTGTATCGCTTGCTTGCTCTGTCCTTTGCTGAGACCGCAGCACGCACTTTCAGGCTGAAAGGGATACGTAGATAAACACTAAACCTTCAGAAACTCAGTTCCTTGATCAAGACTCGTCGTGGTTGCTATTACATGACACTTGAGCAGTATGATGCCAAGGCAGTGAACTATAATCCTTCACAAAAGTATGAACAGTTGCTGGAGGGATCGTTTGTGTGTGTGAGATTGATGCCGGTTAGGATGGAAGCCGATCTGCACCATCGGCTACAGACAGACGGCAAGAGGGCCTTCGAGAAGCTCCGCAAAAAGATACGTGACCAGCTGCATGATGTAGACCTGAAGCCGCCCAAGCAGCACATGCAGGGTAACAGTCCCGGGCACCTGCTGTTTAGAATACAAGCCAACCTTGGTTGTACAAACCTTTCGAGAGTGGCGTCCGTGCAGCAGATGCTTGCTGTTGAGGGGCCAGGTGGAGGAGTGCAGTATGTCCCTGACCCCAGCTATGACATTCAGGCCATGAAGTTGTACCATGACAGAGAGTGCCTAGACATTGCTTATCCTGATCAACTTGACTACATAGCGCAGGAACTTCTACTGTCACTGATGGAGCTTGGACCTCGTAAGTGCAGTGCTGTATGAATAGGCTCTAATCATTGCACAATGTTGTTTCATTGTCCTGCACTGCAGCGACCTCCGACAGTGTGCACACAGCAACCCACTCATGTCACACCAGGGGAGCTTCCAAGATCACAGTAAAGCCTTATGGCTTCAAGCATGGCATGTACAAACCAACCACCAGCAATTGTATTTTACTACATCATGCATAACCGGACAAGGCCTGTGCATGCCATGACAGCGAGTCCATGCGCCTTGCTTCCGACCCATGTCCCATGTGCATATGGGCTGACAAGCTGAGCTGCTGGGGTGTTTACATATGTTACAGGGCGTTCTTCCAAGCATGCAGTGGAAGCTTTGGGCTTGTCTGTCTGCAAAACTTCTCTATGCCAAACAGGTGTCCTGCAGGCCTCTGATGTTGGCATCACCTGGTTGGTACATGGATATGATTGTGTTCACTGTGCACTGGCAATCATCATGCCCAGGCTCAGTGAAGGCACCCTGGAGACCAAATTCAAAAAGGTCGGTAACCACATTGAGTGTATGAAAATGTCGGCAGCCTGCAAGGGTTGTCAAGTCAGCTCAATCGAGTCAGGCTGCCTGATGGTGGTGCAGTGTGTATGCAGCCAGAGGGAAGTACTACTGTGATGGCATCAACACGACTGTGGCTAATTGTCAAGTTGATAGGAGGACGACCTGACATGCGTCACTGACGTTACATATGCCAGCAGTCATGCTTGGTGTTAAACTTTTGAAGAGCTTGTAGCCGTAGACTGTCAGTGACAGTAGTCTCCGGATGGTCGCCATGTTGAGGAACAGCATTAGAGTGGCTGGACGCCGTCGTTGGCAATCGTTACACCTAGTTTGGGTATGCTTTTGTGCAGTGGACCCCCGAGCTGACCATCGCCCGTCCCAAACCCTCACCACCAGCAGAGCAGCTGACAGTGACTGTTCTTCTGCCTATGGCTTTCGACCTGCTGCTAGGAATTATCTCTCTTCACAGCAAAGGCATTGTGCATAGAGACATCAAGCCCAACAACATCGGCTGCACACATGGACGGCTGGTGTTGTTTGATCTTGGATCAGCACGTGTAGGTAGTGGGCTGAAGGGTGCTCACCATCATTCAAGCGCACTTGGTGAGTGTCTCTTTGCCAGACCAAGGGTATGTGTACTACATGATCACCTCCATCTGAAGTACCCAGTCTGCGACAGGGGTAAGCATCATAGAGCCACATGCTGCTAGAGACTCATAGATGGATGATGCATTGGCGGTGGAGTCTCTTGCCAGGAACCTTTGGTCATATGTGGTGTGTCACCGCTCAGATGTGTTGGGCAGGCACCTGTCAGGCGTGTGATCAACACAACCGTCACTCTTGTTGACTGCAGGTACAGGGATCTATATGCCACTGGAGGCTGAATTGTACAGCAGTAATGCACTTCCAAGATTCGAGTGGAAGATAGAAAACTTCCTGAAGGAAGCAGACATCAGAATACAGCATGCAGTTGCCATGGAAGACGCACACTGTGAGCAGCGGCTGAAGCAGCAACAATCAGATTTGTGCAACTGGTTGGAAAAGCTGGATACACTGGGGGCTGACTGTGCTTCCAAGGCGGATATCTACTCTCTGGGAGTCGTGTTTCTCGAGGTATGCAGACAATTGGTACTATCTGTAAGCGTGTAAGGTATCCTCCCTGGCAACGCCCTGCTTACAGCTGCTGTGAGCCCCATTGACAATGAAGTGGAAGACAATGTCCTGCAGCTGCTGCTCAGTACTGGCAGTATCATACTGCAAGGCTTGCAACAGCGCTGCAGCTATAACCGGTTCGGTGCATTTTGCAATACGGCAAAGCTATTGATACTCATTTATTGAATTGAAAATCACTCCTGCAGCAGCAACAGTAGAGCCGGACTTGTGCACAGGGCACTGCAGTTTGAGGTTTGCTTGTGCAGTCCTATGCCATGAGGCTTCTTGCAAAAGCTTTCTTGGCATAAGCATTTACTCCTGTTCATACGTGCAGTTGTTTACATTGGGGGAGCCCCCTTTCTCGATGCTGGGGGCGCCACCCCGATTCAGTGATGAGCAAAAGAGGAGACTTGAGGATGTGAGTGATTGTATTTGATGAAAGCTCAAGCCCTTTGTCCTTTGCCCTTAAGCTTTGTCCGAGCTGTAGATACACTGCCTACGTGTGATTGATCAACTATTCAGCTAAAGGTTCTGTTCACGCTGTAGCCAATGTGTTACATGACTGGTTTTAATGGTCTACCATTTATCTACTAGATGGTAAATTACCCAGCCATCCGGGTTCAATGTTGTCTTCGTGTTTACTGACGCAACATAAGTGCACTGCATTCATATCAACTTTCTGCTGTATTGCAGCTTTGGGTTTCCCAAGGCTCCAGAGGCCTGCTGGAGAGCACCTACTGGCAACCAGAGGTTCAGAAGAAGTATGCAGCCCTGAGGGAGCTCAATGCAGAATTACTGGACTTCCTAACTCTTGCACTAGCAACCCCTTGGAGGCGTCCGAGTGCGGCAGAACTGGCTGCACATAAGCTGTTCTCTTCGGTGGGTCCGCAAGATGCCACTATTGTGTTTGATATCCCCATATGTTGTGATAGAAGCTGGCCAGTAACCTTCAACTCTGCAACTGCAGTGCTCGCATGATCCCACAGGATTCAGGCTTGCCGTCATCTTGTGTGCATGCCCCTCATTGCAACCCCAGGGCTACGTGTCAGGGCTGATGGGGTAGAACACAGCTGACTGAAGGGCCATGTTGTCTCTGTTCTGCAGCTTGGTTCCATCCTTGTGCAAGAGCTGTCCAAGGACCCTGCAAAACAGCGTAGACTGCATCTGTCAGATTTGCTGAGGGAGTGGAGCCAGTACCATCCAGAAGCAGCCAGGCAGCTCTGTGGTGACCTCATCGCTGCGAATGTATTGTGCACCTCAGTTGATGAAGAGGTCAAGGCAGCTGCAATGGTCACCAAGCAGAAGGTAAGTGGGTAAGCAGGATCTGAGCATGGGCAAAGTAGCAACACTGAACCCTTGTCAGTGACATACTGACATGGTTACAGTCGATCACACACATATTGCAGTCGCTGCAACATGTGGCTTGTGCATGCTGAAAGACCATATAAACCTTCTGTAGTACAGCAGAATCTAGTTGGCCTACTGCAGTCGCCGTTATCGCCACTATCACTCTGCAAGCGCATGTTTATGTGACAGATGCGGAGGCTGACAGTACATCTGATGGTGAGTCACCTTCAGCTCAGGCACCTGAGGGTGGTGGTGAGAGGCAATCATCAGCAGCCCATGAAGACGCAGCCATGGAGGGTTTGAGCAATACAGCCAAGTCAAGCAGCAATGCCTCGGGTGGTGCTGAAGCAGAGGTAAGAGTGCCAAGATCTGACACCAATCTGTGGTTCACCTGTGATGGTCTGCATTTTTGTGGGTGTCTGCACTGATCTGGGCTTTGCAATAAGACTGTGTACTAGCCAGGCTGGCTTTTGACACCATGTCCTGCTCCTATATCGGCTGTGTCTACCTGCTGCCCTTGTTTATTCTTGGTCAATGCTGCTTTGCAACTCTACCTACAGAGTCGTTCAACAGCCACAGATGCAGCTGCCGCAGCTACCGAGTTGATAGTAACACGCACACCTGCTGCTGTACCGACTGAAGATAGAACCAGAGAAGGTCTTACAGGTGCTGATGCTGTGCCCAGAACTGGCAAGAACAGTGTAGCAGCAGAGGTGGGAACCATGCCGGGCATGCATGCTGCCTCAATGATGTTATCATCACTGATGATCGCATCTCATATGTATGGTCAAAAATGGCATCTCATCTACTAGACGTTAGTAACGTGGTGAAAGGCACTGCCGTTCGGAACGGTCTGCACGCTTAGTGACTGTTGGATGCAAACCTAATGAACATTTAAATAGTCAAAAACCAGCTAAGGATGTGCATGAAACATTATATCACACAGCATACATTGGGTTCAGTGATTGAAAGTTTGCATCGTAGATCACAAACTACAGATGGGGTGTGGAGCTGACACATCTTTTAAAGCAGTGCATCACAACCCTGAGGTGTATGTTGTGTGTTGTTGTTCTTGCTTTCAGGGCACAGGTAGGGTCCAAACATGTAGTGGCAACCGCACATGCCAGAATCCCATAAAGAACATGCGCCAGAAAGCGGGCAGCAGCAGCTGTGCCATCAAGGTGATAAGCCACAATAACGTTATGCCCAAGGGTAGCAGTATGTTGGCTTGCACAGTCCGATGCATCCAATGCTTGAAGAAGCTTGATGCAAGTGAGACAATCATTGTCTCACAGCATGATGCAGTGAGCCACCACTATGCTGTAGACCTGCCATCTGTGTCTGCTCAAGCAGAGACCTGTGAGAAGTTACCATATAGAGTTACCGTATATTGCTTGACTTGCGCCAATGCATCACAGAGCTCTTGATCAAGAAGCACACAGCCAATGCGCAAGAATGCTTCCTGTTGTACGTCTGCAGGCCACAAATGATGCTGAGCAAGCACGTGTCAGTGCTCCAGAGGTACAGCAGCCAAAGGACATGGATGATGCAACCTACCAGGTAACATGACACAAGCACACTCCAGTTTGCGAAGCACTAGGCCCTAGCACTTGAAGTGCTCCTGTGCTCCCCAACCAGGTGCAAAGACTCTTCTCCAACCTGTACAATCATTACATTGCTCTCTGCAGTTCTTCAACCATGCAACCATCATGTGTTGTACTGCTGACTCCGCAGGCAGTGCAGCTGGTCAGCAGCTGTCTGGCTGTTGCTGGCATCAAGCTCACCTGGGACTACAGTGGCACCAAGTCAACGCCCACCTATTTCCTGCAGTTTTCAGATAAACGCTTCAAGCAGCTACAGGCCAAGAAGCCAGTGTGGAGTTTAGATGTGCTGAGAATTCTACTGTTGGATGCTGCTAACAAGCGCTCAGAAGCTGAGAAGAAGGCCTTAATGCAAGCAGCGAACCTGGTTCAGGCTTCTTTGCCAGGCAGTTAGGGGGCCCTGGCTGGGAGCTCCAGTGGTGGGCTGCAGCAGAGGCAACATATAAACGTGGGCGAGTGATGCCAGTCAGCGGCAGCAGCAGAGACTAGGTTCACCTGCAGTGGTGCCATCAGTAGCAGCAGCACGGGGGCTGGTTGTGCGCACAACAGAACAGCGCTGTTCAGAATCCATGCGTTGACCCAACATTGGATGTGCTGCCTCAGTCAAGACTTTTGACACATCAGGATGTAGATGGGCAGCAGCACTTGATGGTTAAGCAGAGTGGGCAACAGGCTGTCACCCCACAATCTGTGGTATCCCAACAGCACTGCTGTCATGAGCTCATCAGATGACGTGTTTGTTCTAAACTAGCTGATTTGATTGGAGTTTGACAGTAGTGCACGTGTTTGTTGCTCACAGCTCTGCACTGCAACCAGGGGTGTGCCTTTCCAGGGTTTGGGACCCGAGTGAACTTCACTTCAATTGTGACAATTTCAGTGGAAAGGTGTTTGTGTGAATTGTAAGCTGTAAGTGAAACAAGTGAAACAGTACCTGCAACAGCCCCGTGCTATAGACGGTCTATTCGCCTCCTACCCTAATCAGGTCACGACAGCTACATCAAAGAGCCTTACATTACTACTGTTGTTGCTATATGCTCTCTAGGGACGTGTTGGTGGCTTTTTGGTGCCCCAAACCACCCCAATCCACCCTGGAATTGACATGTTGCTGTACTGCTTTTCACTATCTGTGCTTTCGCGGTCTTGAAGCATTGAAATTTCAGGAAACAACAAATTGGTAATTCAAGCACACCCCTGACTGCAAGACCCCAGGTTTGGATGCATGGTTGTGCACACCCTATCACTGACAACAGCAGCGGTAGCTGCATATGGCTCTCCACTGTGTGCAACACACTGAAACATTGCAGAAACAGTTGCAGTCTGGGGCATCGTTAGTCATCTGATATGAGGCAGGCTGTTGCGATATGGGTCTGTTTACACAGCAGACCGGCGGCAATCATTAGCTGATTATTGCAGTGATCCAGCAATTTGCAAACCAGGTGTTGGTACCCCATGCTTACAACTGACTGGCAACTGTACAGTGGCCTGGGACATCAACAACTTGTTATCGCAGCAAAGGAATCACATGATGAGTCTAGAATATTTAGATTGGTAACGCCCGAGTCTTACGTTGAAAAGCCACAGCAGCTACGCAACACCGGTGCATTTTTTTGTAGGTTTGCAGGACACCGTAGGCTATGGGGCCTAGCACATGCGGTATATTGCACCACTAGCACCGTCAGGTAATCTCTCAAAGTATATTTCAACGAACATGGTGGGTACGAATTGCAACAAAGGGTCTGCAGTGCTGAGCGCACAATCGTTCACTATTCTCAGGTTACACCAGACGCTCTAAGCAGCCTTGGTAGTCTCACATAATCTTGAGTAAATTACTATGAAGCTAAATGGACGGTCGTGACTTTGCTTGGCCGCTCTTAACCGGTGCGTGGCGCAGCTACCTGAAGCAGCTGCAGGTGATGTAGCCAAACTTGATGGCAGGCAGATCCTGGCTGATGCTTAGCATCTGTTCTAAAAGTTGGAAGTATATCAGCTTCGGCCTGTCGGCCCTTGGGTATCTATGCCCCCGAGTCACTCGAAAAGACATTCACAACAAGAATGATCAGCAGTCGCTCAGAGACTGCACACAAGCACACTACAACCTCTCAGAGGCTGTAGCTTGAATGATCGTGACACTGGAAAACATAACGCTGTTTCAAAACCATAGACCTCGTGAGTAGCACACTCAGCAAAAAGTTAACAGTACTATAGTGTCCAGGGTTCGTGAAACGGTAGACAACCACGTTGGAAGATAGCGACCAGTTACATCTTGGATAGAAAAATCAGTTTGAACCAATCATACAGCTACCTTACGACATATGACCGACATCTTATGGTAAGCTGGTTGTCCCTGTGGTTGCAAGCACCAGTACATAGTGAAGGGTACGCCGGTGGTATGCTACACACAACCACCAGATAGCGGCAGCCTGCTACACCAGCAATGACCACTGACCACACGGCAGTCAGGCCTCTGGGCTTTTACCAGGTGTATAGTGTCAAGACTGCATTCGATACAACCGCAGTGTAGATAGTCATAACTTCAGGCCCCTGTGATAACTCTGGCTGTTGGAAGCAAATGGCATTGCAAACCAACCGTTGGGATTGCAAACCAAACCAATAGTATGTTGGGATGCATCCCAAAAGCCAAGCCTGCGCACTTATTCAGTTATCTGCCAGCTGGAGCTCAAAAACTCAAGTGCGCACAGCTGAAGCATCAAGACAATGTTATAAAAGCATGCTACAGGACAAGTCTTACAGTCACAGACCAAGTCCCTGACAGGCAGGCGATCTGCTGTGCACTGCATGTGCTGAGCAGAATAACAAATACCGTCAAACATGCCACTGGGCAAGTAAGGTAGACCTAGCGGATCTGGGTCAAAGCTGACTCAAACTTGAGCAAGTATGTACAAACACGTACTGCAGGATACTGTCCAGTCTATACTATACATGGCTGCCACTGGCAAATGGCTATGCAGGGTGCACCATGCAGCACAGGTATCATACCTGTGCTGGGCCAGCACACACACCAGCCTGGTACCTACTGAGTAGGCTGGCAGCAGTCAACTGCACCACATCATGTGGTTGATTGACTGCACCTCCTCACTCCACCATCACAAGATGTTGGCTGTCATGATATAACTGCCATGATGTAACTTACATAGTGTTGCATGCCATGCTGATGTAAAGAGCCCAAAAACACAGGCAAAACACAGGCACCTCCAGAGCATAGCTACGTCAGGCAACACCTACACGCCATTGAGTCACATGGCAAGGTCAGCAAGCACCTGTCATGCTGGTCAGGCAACTGATATTCACAAGGTCCTCCCAGTCAACTCAGAGTGCCCACTAGCACAGATGTACATGGTACACAGTCACGTTACGTGAACCGGTCACCGTCTGGTTGAACCAGAACACAGTCACTGGATGCATGTGCAGCTGGCTGGTTGTTATACATGTGCTTGTCACTCGACATGCTGATTGGCCAATATTGTACCACTATCACAATAATATCTGACAAATTCCTGGGCAACAACACGAGCCAGACAGTATCAATACAGTGGTAACCATGTGCTGTACATTGTGCTGAAGAACAGCAGCACCCTTCCTCAGTGAGCTCAGCGAGTGGCCGGTGGCAACTCAAGATGGATTCAATGCTTTCTACAGCTACATATTCCCGCAAACCAAGCCAGATGGCGACCATCTCACTGTTGATCACCACACGTACTTGGTTCCATGGCCATCACACTCTCCATTCACCACAGTCTTGCTGGAGCAGGTGCAGCCACCAGTGTTGCAGGCACTGCCATCATTGCCTGATGAGAAGGCTTCAACAGTCTGCCCTTGAGGAGCCTTCACGTTTGCAGGGCCAGCATACTGTTGTCCACTTGTGACACCTCCAGCATCAAAGGCCAACTTCATTGTGCGAGCTGACGCTCCTGCACCTTGTGGGTCAGAGGCCACAGAGAAGCTTGATCCAGAGCGACTCCAGCACTTGCCAAGGTTGGTCAGGGTGAAACAGTCAACTTGCTTGATTGCTGAGGCATCACTGCAGTCGGGGCTCCGCTCGTACATCATCCTGCAGAGGTAGCCTGGTGGAGGGGCTTGCCAGTTGCCTGAGGGGGGCTCACATGAAGTGGTGTAGCTGCTGGTGCCATCAGGTGTCTTCTTGCATGACCCAGAAGCACCTGCAGATGTCTTCCTGTCACTTGTTTCCTTGCAGCCACCTGAGCCCTGACGGCCAGGCAGTGTCATGTGCTTCATGACAGGAATGCCCTGCACACAGCAAACAAGCAGCATTTGAGACATCCAGCCAGCTACAGTGATCTTGTGACTCTGTCAACACTCTGCATGGTTCCTGAGGGTCTGCTCCCTGCTGCAGGGACCCTGCATGATTTTGTGCAGTTGGCAGCATACTCCGGTGTTGCCACCTCCCATGCTGTCAAGCAGGTTCCCTTGATTGTCAATGCTGACAAGGCACAGAGGTCTGCTGCTGAGTTCACCTGACAGTTGGGCTTCTCATATTCCAACGTAATTTGCACCATGCTCTCAGCAGCCGAGACAGAGGGGGTGTTGGTGACTAGGCCGCAGAAGGCAGCAACCAGCAACGCCGTTGTAGGTACGCTGAGCCTCATACTGGCCGGGTCTGTTGTAGCACCAGAGCAGATGCCGAATGTCAGCAGCAAGCGGACGCTTGTCTATGTCGCAGCTAGGGATCCAAGGATGCCCCAAACAATATACAAGTAGCGGTGGCTGTATTGAGACCGACGCAAGCGTGTGAGCAGAACACTGAAGAGTAGCACTGGTGCACACTTTTCACTCGTTACCACTTTCCAAAGTACCTTTCACAAGCGTATTTGAGATATATAGGTCAACGTCGTGCAGTGAGTTACACGCAACGGGCGACCTCGAAGGCAGTTGAAACGGTAAGGTTTAGCCGAGCCCATCAACGGTCAGATACGACAGTTCACACGCCCCTGAGTTGCTGTCTGCGGATTCGGGGCTCCTTTGGCAGACCTTGGTACAGAACCGTTGTTGGATCGCTGACGTTGTCTGCCAACCGAAGCATACTGATCAGCACGCAAGTTGAGCGGCCCCGCAGCGGAACCAGCCACGGCACTGTCTCAGGCAAGCAAGTCTTGATCAGGCGTAACCAAAACGCAGCATTGCACGGCTTGATCTGTGGTAGCCCAATCTGATCACAAGTGAATGGTGCTAGAAGGTGCGCAGCACGAATATGCGGCTCACTAACGATGGTACAGCTGTTGGTTGGCAGCCTGATACACTTGGGCTCACAGGATCATCCGCCAACATTGTACAGTAATTACTTAAAAGGACATCTGTTCCACGGCTGAAGTGTAGAGACCAGGTTGACAGATGGTACCATGCTGAAGACACAATGGCTGTGACCACTGACAGCAGTGCTGCGGTCGGGGCTCTTGCAGTGCAGTGCCAGCTGGCAGTGAGTCTGTTGTTGTGAATAATAATAATTGCTACCATATGCCATAGCATCTAGTGCCATCGGCCTCGCGCCCGATATTTCGCAGGCGGAATTGAACAATTATTACAACCATCCTGTGT
>JARWLF010000944.1:0-12134 GCA_029853055.1 Scenedesmus sp. KT-U | reverse complement strand
TCCAATGGACTGGCGGCCAGTCTGCAGTCGAGGTACCAACCAGCACAAAATCAGAACAGCCACAATATTCTCTTGAGCGCTGCGTACTTATTGCCGTTGTGCTCTAAGCAATGCTGAAATAACAAACAGTCAGACTAGCCATCATCTCATAAACAATTATATATAGATACGCTTTGAAAGCGGAAGGAACGCGTGGGCAGGCATGGCACAGTAACACACATAAAAAAGCAGCTTACGTGAACAATTGACATCCACTCGCTGATACTCCACTGCAGCAGCCACATGTCAGCCAGAGTACATTCCACACAGCATGCAGCCAGAATGCAGTGCCCAACGGGTAATGTGGGTTAGCTCAGTTGACCAAAGCCTTACTACACACAAACTGCTTCGACCATTTGATTCCAGTACACCAGGACAATGGCCTGCTTCTAGAACTTGTATTTTGCGGCAAAACAAGAATATACACACAGCAACATAAAGACAGCACCAAGTCACGTTTGAGTATATGCACAGAAGACACATGATAGTGTGCACGGCTCAACTGAGCATCAAGGTGTATGACAGCTGCTGGATGGTCACCCAGCCTGCCAGCTCTGTGGGGCAACTCTCACCAACAAGGTGGACATACCCTCCCCTCAAGGCCAAAGACTAAGCTCGCTGCAAGAGATGTACATCCCCAGCAGCTGCAATACGTCAAGATGGGTGCAGTTATCAGCACCAGGCACAGAACATGAGCATCACAGGATGCTGACAATAAATGCACATAGCTTATCAGGTTTGGGTCTAAGTTCAGCCATCTATGTGCCTAGATGTAGCCAAGTTATTTGACTGACTATCAGCTGTGTCTGCTGCAACAAAAGAGAGGTAGCTAGCACACAGAAATTGCCACTATGTGATACATGTGGATGCAGCAACATCGTAGTAGTCGAAACCTGGCTTGATCACCACCCATAAGCGGCAAAGCTTCCTATAACATCATTATCATGAATCAATTGGGTTCCTACTTGGGTCAACGGTACAGACTTTGCCTGAGGCAGGCTGACTATGCTATAAACCCCAAGCCGCTGGCCTGCTGGCACCCACTTGCACCTTATCGCTCCTGCAGCTGTCTCTGCTGCTGTTGCTGCTGCAGTCGCCGCTCTAACTGCTCAAAGGCATCCATGTCGGCTTGCATCATTGCTTGCTGCTGCTTGGCTGCTACTGATGATACATCTGGCACAGGTTCCCCAGGATGGTGCTGCTGCATGTAATCTACATATGCTTGCAGCTTGTTTCTGCACACAGCATCATGATACAGTAGTCGGTCAGTGCATACACCGTATTGAAAGTTCTCCAAATCACTGACTATGCGTACTTGGACTTGCTGGGCTGGTTATGTGGGTCTGTGCTGGATGGTCTGTCCTGGTAAACCCTCATGCAGGAAGCAAGCTTGTTTCAACATATGAAGTTGCCACCTTCATCTGCGGATATACCACTGCTACACGCAGACTGCTCATATCTGATGAACTGAGAGCGAGGATGATATTTGGAACAAGATGTTGCCTACCTGTAGATATCCCACACACAGACCTTGCAGCCCTGCTGACAACAGTCATCAGGCCCCGGCTCTTTGGGACATCGCGGCGGCCTGCACGCAATGAAATGGCACCAGCACTCGTGTCTCTAATGCCATGAGGTCGTTCCAGGAGCATTGACTGACAACCACCCCAGCTGCTGTGGCAGAGTGACATCTGCAGCACCAGCCTAGCTGCATGCACAGCACAAAAAGCTATCAGCTGTCTCCCGACCACGCAACTGCTTTGAACGGCTGGCTGTGTGACATGAAGCAATTGGGTGTGCTGAGAGTGTGTGGTGGGAACTGTGACTGCTGCAGACTACAAGACAGTAGACCAGCAATGCTAGGGTCAGACCGTGCCATAGCCGCATCAAGCCACCTTCAGCTCGTTGTTGTGTACACAAACCCACGCGAATGACTGATACAGGCTCATGACATGCATGCTCTCTTCACGTACGTCACTGCGAACTCCACACCGCTGCCAGACCTACTTTGTGGCGGGGGGGCCCTGTTGCATCACAGAGTAAACTTCAAAACTCTCCAATTGTAGTCAATGACAGCCTTCAGAACCAGATTTCCGCTTAGGTGTGTGCCATCCAGGCACTTGTGTGTGGTTGCTACACTTCAGCTAGAGGTGGCAGACTGCACGTGTACAGTCCAATATCTTTGGTTCTGCTGCTGAAGGAGTACTTACTGAAGGAGCAGCGCACCTTGTTTAGCAGTCTCACACCTTCATGCTGAGTCATGTAACGTCCATGACTAAACCAATGCCCTCTGGTGCAGCTCGCATGTATGGCAAGAACGCGTCACTCGTAATTAAATGCAGACTGGTTCAGTAGCAAGTTGATTCAAACCCAACCCGGTTTGTTGCACGACCAAGTGCGAGTGGTAAACAGACACCACATACGACAGTGTCAACTGTGTCAGTCATCTTCTGATGTACTTTGATGCACGTGTCAAATCTTTCAGGAGGTACAAATTGATGCCAGCCACCTTGCACAGCGCAAAGACTGCAGTAATGCTGACACGTCAGCAGCCACCTGATGCTGCCAGCTGAAAGTTTGCCAATGTGACAGCGGTGCTGCATCAAACCTGTGGCTGTGCACTACCTGCCGTTCTCAACAGGCACAGGTCAATACACTCGACACACCAACAGTACAATGTATCTGACAGTGAAACAGTATAGAGCATAATAAAACAGAGCACCAACACCATCTGCCTCAGAATTTTTGCACCGACCAGAGCTCCTGACAGCAATCGACATAACCAAATCAGCTCTGCATATAGTGGAACCATGTACAATTCATACGTGACTCTGGCTGATGCTATTTGCAAGCATCCTAGTAGGGTCAATATCAGATACGCTGCATCATTCGAGCTGTCAGAGTACAGAAGTGCCTAGAGTTGGGTTGACTGCCTGCACAGCTATTCTGTCAACAGCTTGCTAGCTCTCTCAATTCTTCTTGACCGTAAGATGTTTGTGGATTTCATCAAAAAACTGACTGCCTAGAACAAGCATCAGCAGTACTGTGCATTCACACATATGGGCCTGATTGACTCTTCCTCAACAGCAAATCAAACGGGGCTTTCAGTGAGGCACAACCGTGGCAGCTGGCATGCAGAGCTCACGACATGATGACATCAATTAGCAACCTACGGCCCTCAACAAACCACCTGGCACACCAGTGTATGGCCCACAAAGTTTGGACTGGACCAAAGCTGTACAGAGTGATGCAATCCTAACAGGGCTCTGGGTGGCATCAGCAGGCACTTTAGGTGCTGGTTTGCAGCTGCAGATATTTGCTGATTTGAGCTGTTATACCTTGTTTACGCACTCTCCTGCAGTATTTCTGCAACCATCTGACTCCACTGACACAACCTGCTGAAGTCCATCTTCATCAGACATCCTCACAACTGCTCCTGCCTGAGATATAGCCTCCCATAGCTTCTTCAAATCCTCTACCTTTGCTGCCTCTGATGCCAGACTACCACCAAGACTGGAAACCTCTGCATCATAACCCAAAGCAGCAGCTGCTGCAGCAACAGCAACAAGACCCGGCTGGGACTCCAGTCTGTTCACCGGGGTCAGAACTGCAGGAGGTGACGTGCCTCCAGAGGGCCTTTGGCTTCCATCACTTTCAGGTGACACCACAGCCGCTTCAATGGGATATGAGCTAGGTCTGCTTGTGCTGCTACCAATTGGTAGGGCAGAGCTGCTGCCAGCAGTGGAATCAGCCTGAGGTTGACCGGCACTCAGAACAGCGCTGCTGGTGCACTCACTTAGCGTGGACGGGCCACGAGTATGGCAGCTAGCTTGTGTGCTGGTACCGCTGCTCAGTACTGCACGACCTGCATACTGTTGTCCTGTACTATCCGCAGCCCCTCCTCCTGTATTTGCAGCGCTGGTCGTTTGCAAGCTGCTCAAGCTGCTGCCGCTGCTACTACGCACCATACCACCAATACTGCTCGTCACAGAGCTGCCATTGCTACCTGGAGCAGCCGGTAGCCGACTCTGCCCCCTTACAAACCTCAGCAAGTGCGCATCTGTGGCCTGCAGCTGCTTTGGTCGTCGCTGCAGACATGGAGGTAATGGTATACGTGATGCTCCGCCACTCATAGCACTACTGAGCAGTGGTGGTGTCGGTGATAAAGACTGAATAGGAGACCTGCCTGGTGACCTAGGGGTCTGTGAGCCATCTGATGAGCTTCCTCCACTGACAGTCCTGCCTGCTCTAACTCTCCTAGAACCACACGGTGGGCTGCCACCAACAGCAGCAGCAGCTGCTGCTGCAGCTATGGATGCTGCTGCTGGGGTACTGAAGGGTGATGATATGCAGATCGGGTTCAGGTTTGTGAGTCCTACTGCTGTGCCATGCGATGGGGATCTGGGGGTTGGCTTGGCTGCAAGTAACGCTATGCCAGCAGTGCTGCTGCTACCTGGTGGAGGACTTGGTATGCATCTTGGCAACTGACCTGGCGGCGGCGATGCTGCTGTGCTGCTTCCATACCGCCCACCGACAGCAGCATTGGCAGACCTGGGTCTTGGAGACATGATAGGGTCTCTAGCACTCACAGGTGGTGTTGTGCTAGCGCTGCCAGGTACTGCTGTGCCCCTGGCCTTCTGAGTCCTTGCTGCTGCAGACTGCTTCTGTTCAGTAAGCTCAAGTACTTTGCCATACAGACTGTATGCTGTGTCATACAGCTCTTCTTTCTCTGCCTCATACTCTTTGAGGATTGACTGGTAAGAGGCCAACTGCTGCTCTGCTTCTGCCAGCTTGTCACGCAGCAGAGCACGGTCTGCTGCTGTGATGGTGAGACGCAGCTGCAGAGCTTGCCCTTCTTGCTGCAGGAAACGAAGATGTGTACGGCATACAGCTTTGTCAGCATAGAAACAACACCTGCAGTGTTCACACCACGTTGGACAGTAAGGGTGCGCTACCATGCCATGTACAGGACATCTGTGCATATTCATGTGCTCACACCTAGAACCCACCATGTGTCTCGCCTCCTTCAGCAGTGTCTCCTTATCCTCCAGTTGCTGCATCAACAGATCCAGTCTTGCCTGACAATCTGCAAGCCTTCTGTGAGCCTCTACTGCCTCAGACACGGCACTGCAGCCTGCAGCGGTTGCAACAGTAGATGCTACAGTAGCAACCGGACCCAACCATGCTGCTGCTTGTGACCCGGGGCTTGGAGGGGTTGCTCCAGGTACTGCCAATGCTAGAGTTTTGCTGGTTCGCCTGCTGCCGGGGAAGTATATGCTGCCTTGTACCACAGGAAGTCCTGCCGGCAGAGCCTGCGCTGAGGTGCCACCTTGCTGTATTGCTGCTGCTGTTCCTGCTGCTGTGGCTGCTGGATTTGACAAGCTGCATGAGCTCGAACTTGAGCGCAACATCACCCGTGCGCCTACTGAACAGTCAGCAGC
Organism: Scenedesmus sp. KT-U; assembly: GCA_029853055.1. Classification (NCBI taxonomy): domain Eukaryota; kingdom Viridiplantae; phylum Chlorophyta; class Chlorophyceae; order Sphaeropleales; family Scenedesmaceae; genus Scenedesmus; species Scenedesmus sp. KT-U. Next base: position 6,654 of record JARWLF010000944.1, on the reverse strand, counting down.
TCCAGTGATAGAGTCTGGAATATCCTCAGCAGTGATTCTCAACAAGCCAGCCACAGGTGTTTGAGGTTGTCCCTGCTGCTGATCCTGCGGTTGCCGCCAGCTACCCTGCCAGTAGCTGTACAGCTGTGCAGACTCAAAGCTCAAACTCCTTCGCAACGCAGTGGCTGCTGCAGCTCCCTCCCTGTCACTGACACTGCTGCAGCACCCTATGCTTCCGAGGCTTCTGAGCTGTTCAACCAGCATGGCCATCATCCTCCTGTTCATCTTCAGCAGCTGGTCCCGCTCTAAGTTCAAGTTCGTATTGCACTCTGCCAGATAACGCATCTGTGCCTCTTGGTCTGCTAGCTGGTCTGCAGTGTTTGCTGTGCTGCTGTCCTGCAGACTTGTCTGCATGGCGTGCAGGAGGGCTGGGGTCAGACCACCAGCTGCCGCAGCACCTACATAGGAATGTGAGCACAGCCGTCATAACAAGTGCTGCAGTAGGAGCTGATGCACATGCAGACAAGGAATGGAGCAGCTAGCATGTGTGCGGTTTCACCACATGTTGAGTCTGCAGCTGTGTTGTCACCCAGTGCTGTGTACCATGTTTGCTGTGGTGGTCTGCAATGTACCCAACATGCTGTTGCATGTTATTGAGACATGCCCACCTGACAGAGCTGCTAACTGGGCTTTGAGTGCCTCAACCTCTCTTTGATACTGAGCAACAATGGCAGCTACATCAAGCGCCTCATTCTTGACAACAGACACCTGGGGCATGATAAAAACAGAATAGTACTGGTTTGCAGTGGGCATTCAACAGGCTGTGTGGGCCCTGCTGCAAAACAGGGGCAACTGGGGAAGAATCCACCCTTCCGCAGCAGCAGGCGTACGCAACTGCAAACTTCTTTCCTCAAGCCAACACCAAACTATCCAAATCCGATGCAGTGTCAGGACCCACCTTGATGCGCTTTGCACCATCAGCAAACCTGAGTGTGTTCCATGTCTCCTCACTCTGACTGGAGGCTGGTGTGACATTACAGATGATCGCCACCTTGGCTCCATTACCAGTCAGCGAGGGCTGCAGGACATGGTCCACAAACATCGGCATGTCAACCACGAGATTGGCACGCTTGTTACCTTCTGATCCGCTCAGGGCATGCAGGCATCCAGCCATATACCTCAATGAGATCACTACATTGGCGTGTGCACAAGTGCTGTTCTGCAATGCCCGGAGCCCTGCAATTGTGTTTCATCCCCATGCTAGCTTACCTTCAGTAGCCTAGTAAGCAGTGAGTCCCTGAATGGCACATGACCATTGCCTTTAGCCAGCTCAAACACAACTTTTCCCAGTGTCAGCAAGCTTCTGTTGATGTCTCGGGCCTCAGCTTGCTGGTCCTTAGACAATGCTGCTTTGGCTCCCTCAGAACCTGCACGGCAGACACAGTGTCAGCAAGCCCTGCTTGAGGTGCTGAACGGTAGCATCTACACAACATCACAACTTTGGCACGATGCAGCTAAGCCTCCAAGTATCCTGCTTATGTTCAGCTCCAATATGCCTGCTAGAGAAGAGTCCGAGATAGAGACATGAGCGGTGATATGGAACACAGTACGAAAGTAGACCACTGACTGCTACAGTACTCAGCCGCACCTGCCAAATCAACCAGAGTCAGCCACGCACTGGTGCGTGTGGTAGCTCCCGTAGCGGTGCTGCTGCTGCTGGTAGGGCTGCTGCTCATTGCTGGTGCTGACTCAACCAGGAAGCGGCACAGTGTGTGGCTGCGACTGCTTTGGTCATTGTAGGCAGTTGCTCCAACCTGCAGGGAGAGCACAGGAGAAGTCTCAGATAAGCCCGGTACAACACAACACGTGTGTGTCTTGCACTGTTCTTTGCTGACCCTCTGTGCATACTCTGCAGCATCTGCCACATAAGCGACAGGTCAGCACACATTGCGGGTCAGACTGCTGCCTTGATTGCTGTACATGCTTGAGATGCTGACAATTTACTGCTAATCCGCACCTTCCTGTTGTCCAGTCCCTGTTGTATGATAGCTAATGCTGCTTCTGCTGATGCTACCTTCGTCTCTGTCAGCCCTTTGACTTGCAGGACTGCACCACGGCCATTTGCCAGTTCTCGCTCCTGCAGACAATAGGCAGCACTTGTGAAAGCACATATGCAAACCCAGCACCCACAGCTGACCAAAACATCTGCAGTCATGTTCCCAACATGTTTGGTGTTCATCAGGTCATCTTCTTCTTTGCAGGAAGCGGTCAGAAGGGGACCTCAGACAGTTGTATCCAGTATCCTGGCTGCACTGCTTACCTGCACATCCAGGTTCAGCTTTGAAGGGTCCAGCAGGTCGTTAAGCATCTCACAGTAAATCTCCAGCATTGACATTGTGACAGTGAATACCCTGTATGCACAAGATACACAAATAGTGCATCAGCTAGGATCTGCAGGAAGTACACATCACCAGGGGCCTCTGCTGCTGCTGGTGTGATGGTCAGCTGCACTTCATGTGTTGGGTTTACCCAACAACATTGCAATACATGGTCTTTGCTGGTTGCACTATACAGTTTGAAGCTTGACTACGTGGCTGTGCTGAATGTTCTGCAGGCTAGTAGAGGCTGCCAGCAGCATACCTATCTGTTGACTGGTTGATAACTTGGAACAGTTCCTGGATAGCCCTGGGGACTAGTCCAGGATCTGCTGCTGTGCCCATCATCGTATGTGTTTTGCCACTGCTGGTCACACCATATGCAAACAGTGTACCGCTGATGCCTTGCGTTATTGGTTCAACGGCGCTGCGACCGACATAGTCAAACACCTGCAGGAAAGAATCAGCGAACATACCAGCTGACCTCATGCGTGCTTGCAGCTGCAGCTGGCAAATAATAAAAAACCATTGGATTGAAGCTATCACCTATAGCAAGGTGATACATTGCAGCTGAGCAGTTGAGGACAGGTTGAAGTGTTGTCCCGCAGCAGTCCTGCTGCAGACACTGCTCTTTCTTCTGCAGCCCTGTCTGCTTGCAAAGCTGCTGCGTCTTGTGGAACACCAGTGTCGCTTACCTGAGCATTGCTTGTAGCTGTATCAAACACCAGGTCGTAAGCATACTTGATGTTCAGAGAGTTGCTGCGTGTTGAGTACATACCTACACCCCCACTACCATCTGTCGCCCACACTGCAGTATCACCTCGACTGCGTTCTTTTTCGCTGCAGCAACAGCACAAACATGGAGTAAACGCACCAAAATTGACGACAGCAGCGACTGCCCCCCCATGCTCAAACAAGCAGCACATGTTGAACACTCTGCCAGCAACAAGCAAACCTGCTGTTGCCTTCAAGATTACCTCAATGGCCTTATTCTGACTGCCACTCTGATGTTATCTTTGCATGACTTTGTTTCTGGACTGTTGGGCTCCAACATGCTGCGGCTGCTCTCAGTTCTCTTCATCAGAGGGCCCTCTTGGCTGTCTCTGTTGGTGTTGCGGGAAGAGGGCCTCTGGCTACCAGCGGCAGGCGGCCATGCCCCCGTGTTTATCCTTGGAGAGCTTGTAAATGACATATCTAAAAAACTTGTTCAATTCCGCAGTATCCTTACTGCAGCTGCAATGGGTGCACTGAACGTCCATCCCGCGCTGCGCTCTCCGGCATCGTGAGTACCGTATAGAATTGACTCAGAACTGAATTGATTGACCGATGATTGTTACATGTCTGCTATCTACTCCAGGTGTGCTTTTCGAACAAGCACGCCCAGTACTGCTTGCCGCTGCAGTACGTCAAGTCAACGCGTTGCACAGAAAAGGAACAAAGAAAATGTATTACAGTCTCTAGCTATGCAAACGACACTCTAGCCGCAAGAGGCACGGTCGAGGTCGGCCATCAAGGTAACACAGGGCCAGTGTGAATCTAGTGGGCGTGTCAGCACTTGCATCTGTCTAGGAGGTAATTTTCATGGTACATTTGATATCGCAGTGAGAGAAGCATAGCTGCTGCAAAAAGCTAGGTGGGTTCCAAGTCTCGTAGGACTACCGTCACCGCTGGTTTTACAGTGAACCAAGCTTCAGTGTGGTCACAAGCGTTCGTTACAAACTCAAGTATCTACTGAAGAGGCGGCAGTGCCACGAGCTGGACAGGATACGGAGTCTGAGCACTTACACACAGAGATCATCGGACATAGTGCTCAGCTTTCAACATGGCGAATCCCATCCAGCTGTACTCTCTTGCTACACCGTAGGCTGCCGTAGTATTGGTATAGTTTGCTTTCATTGGTGATCAGAGGATCGTAATCACCCAGGCTTGCGCGATCTTGCAGGAATGGACAGAAGGTCTCAGTTGCACTTGAAGAGCTTGGCCTGCCATACGAGACACACGTCATAGATATCAGAAAGCGTGAGAACTACCTCGCAAGCTGGTCCTCAAGCTACCAAGCATCGCCCAGCGTGCATTGCAGCAGGACCATGTTGTAACCTCTGCCACACCTCCCAGCTGCCAGCACTGATCTGCAATGCTTGGACCCCTATTATAACATACTTGTGCTGCCATTGATACCAGATCAACAATTCACGGACGACTTCAAGAAGATCAATCCCAACTCCAAGATTCCAGCCATAGTTGACCCGGATGGGCCAGGTAATGCAACTAGCATGATGTACATCATGCAAGCATGGCATGTTGCGAATTCATTATGCTTTAATACAAACAGGTTATGAGGGGGTGCTGCATAATTTCTCGTCGTGAGCAATTCATATTGCTGGATGCTATATACAGGTGTCTTCAACCAGTCTGTTACTTCAGAGGATGCAGCCTGATCGAGCTGCTTGTGTAGAGACTGCCAGTTAGCTACACATGCCACACACCACATTTGTTTTGGCCACTGCAGGCGGCAAAGACCTTGCACTATTTGAGTCTGGAGCCATTCTGCTGTACCTGGCTGAAAAGACAGGCAAGCTGTTACCAGCAGATCCAGCAGCAAAGTGGGAGACAGTCAGCTGGCTGATGTTCCAGATGGGAGGAGTGGGTAAGCCGTCACAGGTTTCCTTCCTGCACTGGTTGGTATTGAGCACTTCAGACATTGCCACCTTGCTTTCAGGATCTGTACAAGGGAGGCTCTCCTGCAGCTGCCTACCCCTGCCTTTCCTGCATGTTGCAGATCGTCAGAAAGTTCTGCCCATGAGCCCATGGTTGGCTCCTCACTGTGGTAGTAGTAGCAGCAGCAGCAGCATCTTGTTCACAAGGAGCATAAACACTTGCAGCTGTGCAGACTCCTGCAAGCTGACCACACATCTACAGCAGACGTTTGTCAGTTGGCATGTTGCCCGCAAGGTCGCATAGTCAGCCACTACCATGTGTTTGTAACCATTCTACTGATCCTGCTGGGTGACATGAAATACTGCAGGTCCCATGTTCGGCCAGTTTGGTCACTTCACTAAGTATGCCCCTGAGAAGGTGCCGTATGCCATAGAGCGCTACACCAAGGAGGCCAAGAGGCTGCTGGGAGTGCTGGAAACAAGACTTACTGGCCGCCAATACATCATGGGGGATGAGTACACCATCGCAGGTGTGTAATAACTGTTGTGCTTATGTAAGTGTGTGAGCCGCATAGGGCCTGAAGCTTAGTTCAGCAGTGAAACATGACAAGAGTGCACCGTGTTGCAGCACAGTCATGTATCTGTGTGTTGGAGGCAGCAGTTGCACTTGTTATTTGAGGTGTGCAAAGTACCCTATGCTGTGCGCACTTCATGTTATGGTTCATCACAAGAAACTTGTCTGAGATGTTTTTAGCTAGTTATGAGCAAAGGACATACAGCTGTGCACAACTGTGTTTAGAAATCTATTGCAATGAGAGATGGATGTGTAATGTGCCAGTTGGTTCTCATGTCGTTCAGCCTGCACATTACACCCCCATCTCGCATTGCCAGGACCCAGTTGATCGTCAGTTGTGAGCGTCGTAAGTAACCACATACATGCAGCATACCACACGATGAGTCGTGCATTTCTCCTGCATGCAGACATTGCCATCTTCCCCTGGGTCAGCTGCTTATCCGTGTTCTACAATGCTGATGAGACTCTTGGCCTAGCTGACTTCAAAGCAGTTCAGGAGTGGTTGACAAGGTGTATGGAGAGACCTGCAAGCAAGGTAAGAGTTGGATGGGACTACTAGTGCTTTGTTTTGAATAAGCCTTCGAAGGCACGGTAACTAGCCACTGCCTGGCTGGGCAGTACACGCAGTGTACTGCCATGGTCATGTACCACCATTGATTGTACCAACTTGGACATACGTGTGTCAGGTACGCATCAGTAGAGCGGTATGTCTGTTGTTGGACATATGGATCATGTCTGGAGAAGACATGAGGGCAGCAGAGCCAAGTTAACGTGCAAATCTGTGTGGCAAATCACAATGTGTTGTACAGCAACTTGTACAGCTATCAGGGCCATACGTTCCATCATTGCCATGTTACTCAAGCCAAACTTTTGTGATGCAGGCTGGCATGAAGGTGGCTCCATTCCCTTGATAATGTTCAATAGGCTGTCGCGCTCCCAGTCGCGAACGCCAGCACCATCGCCCGAACCCGACAAGCGCCATCGCTGGCGCTGTCGGGATGAGTATGGGAGTATAGATGGTTTTACCGCCCCTCCTTCTTTCCCCACTCCGGGAGAATTGGCACAGGAA
>JARWLF010000943.1:0-15953 GCA_029853055.1 Scenedesmus sp. KT-U | reverse complement strand
GGTCGACGGAGGTTCATCAGCCGGATTCAGATAAAAAGAGAGGTGTACATCTGCTGCTAACCTTGTTCGTTGTATGCTGTCTTCCTGCCGGGTCCTTGCCGTAGCTCATTGCGAAACAGCTGCTTGACTTGCGGCTCCGTACTGAGAGTAAAGTGCGGAGAAGATGGCGTGTATCGTGAGCGGACGAGCTCAGCTGCTGTAGGCAAGCTGCTTTGAGCTGTGACTGCAGCCATCAGTAGTGATGATCGACTTGGCTGAGACTGTGCTGTAAGTATGCCGCGCAGCTACCACCTTCCAGTGACCAACTGATGGACAATTATCATGATGCAAGCATCCCTGTTGCTGTGTCTATGTTGTTTGCAAAGGGTCAGCTGCGCAACAGCAGACATCTCTCTCAAGCTGCTCGATCATGTGCTTCTGTTTGACGCATGCTACCCTGGATACGGCAGGACTAAGAACAGAAAGGTTGTTGTTGTTTGGCTGTGACCGCCAAAAGCACGGCTGAGGAGGTTATTGACAGGTCCCGTCGATCTGTTGCTAGTAGGTTCAAGTGGTAGGAGCGGTGCCTCGCATGACATACCACGTTTCTTTCGGATACTGTCTTCCGAGGAGCTGCTTGGGGCTTTCGCCGCTTGCTGTCGTGGACACCCGCTGCTTTCCGGACAGTACAGTGGTACTCTTCACATTGTTTGTTGATACAGATTGTAAGTTAGTTTATTTAGTCAGGAAGATACCAATGTTGGCGCAAAGGGTGGTGTTGCAGCCATGCAGGCATGTGCGGACACCAGGCCCATCATGCAGCCCAGTTTTACCTATCCGGCAGCATGCACGCTGTTTAGCCAAAAGGAAACTACCATGTCGGGCAGTAGAAGACAATCAGCAGCCAGGTATGGCCTGCATGCAGCGCTATTGCCAGCAGGGAGTATGGTATTGTCTGCAGGCAGCAAACAAGGGTCTTGCATCTCTGCCACAGAGCAACAGCTGACATGATCATCGCACGTACACGCCACAGAGCGACAGATGCGCGCTATCAATTTGTCTCAGCAAAATAGGCATAATTCAACCTTCTACGGCTGCCTATCTCGTGTGCAGGCACAGCACTGCAAGAGCAACAGCAGCAAAGCTTCCCCAGCAACCTCAGCAGTCAAGACACCGATCAGTCTTTCAACATCGACAGAAACGCGATCGAGAACTTCCTTCGACCGCCACCGGAAGAGCTGCCTGAAGATATCGAGGTGACAACAGCAACATGACGCTGTCAGACGTGCACTGCTTTCCTGTTTGATTCTTGCTGTACGGGATTCTGCTGCGACAAGTTGCGACCCGATGCCCACAGTACCATTACACGATCAGCATCATCCTAGTTTTGTGCATGGCAACAAGCCAGCTGGGAAAATAGTCTATCCGATAGCAACACAGTTGGGCCAAGATCATGTTCACTGTCATAAAAGCCCGTATTCTTGCTGCTGATTCAACTGTATTGCTGCATCATATGTTTTGTTACCAACATTTCTGCAAGTAAACTTATACATGCTATCTCGGTCCTTGTGCCGTGTGCAGCCATATCACTGGCACTGCTGGTGATCACAGTATGATTCGTGTCTGCATGGCATGTTCTGTTGGTCATCTTGCGAACGGCTAACCTCAGGATGACAAACAGCACATGTTATGCCAACATCACTGTTATTGGTATCTATTCAGTAATTCTACTAGTGATAATTCAATGTTCAGTCAAGTATCATATAGATGGACTCCTGGCCCTGGCATATCGGAATTCCAATATGTCACATTGACGCCTATGTCTGCCTATGTTTGAATCAAATTTTCGCAGATGCCGATTTGGGATCATCTAGAAGAGTTGAGAGAACGTGTTCTGGTAGCAGCCCTGGCAGCAGCAGCAGCAATACTCGGTTGTTTCTGCTTCAGCAAGGAGTTGGTGCTGTTCTTAGAGGCGCCGGTAGCTGATGCCGGGGTTCGATTCCTGCAGCTGTCACCCGGAGAGTTCTTTTTCACAACATTCAAGGTGCGGTTGTGTGGACTTAGAACTCAGCTCCCACTCTGGCGGCAGCAGCAGCGGCAATGGCAGCAGCAGGAGCAAGCAGTCAGCCTAGTTTCATTGCTTTTGTCGAAAGTGCTGAGACTGTATCTCATCACCTATCTGTCGGCTGTGATCAGAATTGCGATGTTTTCGATTCTCAAACATGCAGGTTGCCGGATACTCTGGTCTGCTGCTGGCAGCCCCCACCGTATTGTACGAAATCATCGCTTATGTGGTACCTGGACTGACCAAGGCCGAGAGGAAGTTCCTGGCACCTATAGTGTTTGGGTCCAGCATACTCTTTTATATTGGGTGGGTTGTGATATATCTTCCACAGATGAATATTTGCAGCTTCACACAATGTACCTGCAATCTGTAGTGCACTGTGCTTGCTGGTGTATGTCCTGCAAGATGAGAAACACTGTATATTGCCAATGGAGGTTGATCCTCGCACCTCTTCCTGTGGCTAACCCCCACTGCTGCTGCTGTTATTGTCATTGTTAATGTTGTTATTTTCAGGTTGTTGTTCAGTTATGAGATCCTAACACCCGCAGCGTTGAACTTCTTTGTGTCTTATGCGGAGGGAGCAGTAGAGTCACTTTGGTCGATTGATCAATATTTCCAGTTTGTATTGGTGCTCATGTTGTCTACGGGACTGTCATTCCAGGTATGTTATAACTTGTTCATAACATGTGGTTTTGTCTATGTTATAACATGTGTAACATACTAGCTGTTTCTTTCCCTTGTCACCCAGTAGACGTTGCAGAAGTTACTATCTACAGCCCAAGCCCATGTATCATATATATACCTGGTCTTATTCGATGGAATATGTTGTACATCATCACTGATGCCCCACCCCTGCTGCTGCTGCTGCTGCTGCTGGTCATACCTCCAGGTCCCCGTCATCCAGGTTCTTCTCGGTCAGCTGGGCATCGTGAATTCACAGCAGATGTTCTCACTGTGGCGTTACGTTGTCGTCGGCAGCACAGTAGTAGCAGCAGTGCTGACGCCGTCTACAGATCCGTTCACGCAGTCGCTGCTGGCTATACCGCTTGTTGGGCTGTATATGGGGGGTGCAGCTATGGTGAGGTTCATTGAAAACAGCAAACTGAAGACACAGCAAGCGTGATAAGGGGGCGATGAGAGAGAGAGAGAGGGATGTTCTAGTGTGGAGTAGCAGCAGCAGCAGCAGATATGGTGGTGGTTGCACAAGTGGGGTGAATGTACTTTGGACGTGTTTTGACAGATACATTCGGGGAATGTGATGTGCAGCTACTGCAGCAGACGGTTGTATTGATGGAGAGTTTCGATTTATAGTCATGTTTCTGTGCATGGACCTGTTTGTTCACATGTTGGTTGTTGATGCGTGCAGAGGTCTATATGCAGCTTCGTGTCACTTAAAATTTTGTTGCTACATGCTGCTGCAGCATCATTGCAGTAGCTGTGGCTTATGCAGAGTTAGCTGATACCATGGAATTGTTGTGTTCGTATAAGCTGAGTATGTGTTGAAGATGCTAGTAGTAGTACAGACACCCACTGCGGCCACGAGGCCCTTGGGATCATCTCAGTGAGGGCAGGTCTGTCGTGGGGTGTGCATGCTGCTGTTGTTCGTGGATTTATCTCGAAAGAACAAACTGTGGTCGTCATGAGATGCTTTGCTCAGTCAAGTTGCAACCCGTCAGATACCTAACCCAACCCTAAACCCTAAGCTGCCAGCAGTAGCACTGCTACACCCGTCAGAGGCTGGCTAAAATGGACGGAATTGATTCTGCTTGCTATGGCTGCTGCACAATGGACCAGTAGAGGACCCTGCATACACCACGTAAGCTTTATGCCTTTTGTTGTGCTATGTTCCGTACGTCCTCTCTGCTTTGAAAGTAACTATATATAACCCGTCCGTACGATCATTGGATGACGTAAGCACAGTCGCCATAATCTGCCGAAGTAACCGCCGCCGGTGCCCCGCGCGACGTCTGCCACATCAGAACTTCTGGGGTCGTCGTGACGGTCATCTTCAGACTAACGCCCTGACTTGCTCTGACAACAATATCCAAACTGAGCGTAAATCAGCCGGGCTTTGCTTCAACAGTTCGCGCGGTACTGGAATATCGTCGTTCAAGCGATCTCGTACGGTGCTGGCTCCGTTTGGCTGTCTCAGTCACCAATTGGCTCTCCTATCCACAGCGAATATTCAACAAACATCTTGTTTATGGTTATATGTAGATGTCCCGGGCCAAAGTCTATCAAGCCATTTCACACTCACAATCCGATTCACTAGATTACATCTGCACCTAGAGGCATAGCACCGTATCCGCTTGCACCTACCGTACTTCGAGCTCAGATCTGCGCCGGTGACTCACCAGCGACGAGTTTGGATCAACGATGGGCAATGCAAGAGCCCCGCTGCTGGTGCTGGTGCTGATGCTGCTGGTGCTGACGGGTGTCTGCCGGGGAGCTAGCAACGTCGGAGAAGCTCAGGCACGGAACGCTGAACACGGTAAGCGGAGCGCATGCATTGGTCAGTGTTCATTATGCAGCATACTACTTTCAAGCAATAATTCAGCGACAGCTGCTCACATGCAGCTGAGCAGCGGCTGCAACCTCCGCTGCTGCTATAACAGTTTCCTCTTGCAACAGCCTATGCATGCAGTACATGCAGCAAAGCTGCAAACGCCGGATGTAGATCCGTCATTGGTATGTAACTTTCACTCCAGTTACAGCAGCTGTAACCATTCACGATCATCGTGCTGAGCAGGCCGCTTACTAGTAAGCTCTGTGTTTACAGGTTCCATCCAGACATCATCACTGGAGGGGCTGGCAACCCCTCTTCATGGTACAGATGAGCCAGCGCCCATCCCAGATGAACCTGATGATCCAGTCACCAAGACCCCCTTCATCCTACAAGACATCCCACATGTTGGCATTGCCAGCACTAAAGCACTGCAAGCTCTACTGTCTAGCCTGAAGACAGGAGCCAAAGCAGTCATACGAGCAGAGAGACAGTCTTGCATGACATCACATGCTGCCAGCATCTCTGACGGTGGCCCCGGCGAAGATAGTACTACAAGCAAAGATAGTACAACTACTAGTACTACTCCACCGGTCCGGAGTTTGCTTCAAGATTCCAGTGTTGACAGATATGGCTGCACTGCTGATGACAGACGCCGTGCCGGTTTGGGTTTTGTGATGGAGTGTCTGCAGCCTGTTATTGAGGATTATGATGATAGAATCTTCCGCCGAGGTGGATACTATTCAGGCAGGAGGAGGAGAAGAGGACGCAGAGGAGGAATCTTTGGAGGTTGAAGCATGCTTGTCTGATTTCAGTGTTGGTTTACGTAGGCTACTGGCTCACTAGTGGCTCACTAGTGGCTCACTAGTAGCTCAGTGTATTTGGCTACTGGCTCACTAGTAGCTCACTGGTAGTCACCTTCTCTGGCCACAAGGCCTTTCAGGTTCAGGCACCATGCTTCAAGCAGTGCATGTGTTTGAGCATCTTGTCGGATTGCTTTGTTGGCACCAGGTGGGCTGCTCTTTGGGGGGACCAGCCTAGTTCGGATACCATGCAGCTGTACTACAAGCAGCTTTATCATCATGACGGTCACTGACTATGGTAGACAGTGGCACTGTACAAGGCTTCCTCTCAGACAACTATGCGACATAGCATCAACGTCATCATCGGTCAGTTGCATATATTGTTATAGTTTCTGCGACTGCCAAGTTGGCTTCATGCATGACGGTTATGCATGTCTGTTGCAGAGGATGCCAACATGACTTTTATGCTGTTGACAACCGTTCTCAGGTGTGAAGCTCAATTGTGAGGCTTAAATGACACATGCAACAGTTGTCTGCTGTTTGATAGCCTTAAGTCAAGTCAGGCATGCAGAGCCTTGGTGCAGCAGTACTACTGCTGGCAGCTGCTGTACTGATCTGCCAGCATGATGCTATGACTGCTGCAGCTTTTGAAGCATCAGTTGCAGTTGTGAGTCCAAGGTGTGTTGTTTGGAACAGTGTGCACAAGAAACCTTGCAACTCTGACTGACGAATAACTCATCGCGTCTGTCATGGTACGATTGTGCTCGAGTTGCCGTCATGCATATGCCTGTCAAGATATGGTGTCAGTAGTGCTGTTGATCAGTGCCACTCGAGACATCAAGGCAGCAGTGGACAGACTGTGGTGGACCACGACTCAGAGGGCGAAGTTATTGCTCCATTACTTTGACAGAATTCCCTCATGCACTTGCGACATCTAGCAAGTAGCAACATAGATGGACTATATAGCAATAGGCAGGTGTTTGCGGTCGTGAGCAGCATCCTGCCTGCAGGATGTATCAGCTGCACTTGGGTTTTTGTGCCATGGTTTGTTGCATACAGTTGTTGCATGAGCCAACTTCCCCTTCTTTCACATGTCCATGTAAGCTGGCAGCAGGGACCATATGCATGTCATGCCACACGTGCCACCGGGTGCAGAACATGTGTGCTAGTTCAACACACAAACCCTTGTCAAGTCTGCTGACAGCAACAATTATGTCATCTACCATGCTACGCTTGAGTATGGTAGAGGCTGCCAGCTGCTAGCGGCTAGCAGGTATCGTTGTCAAACTGCTGACAAGGCATATGGTTGACCCCGGCCTCCACGCCCTCAATCCACGCCCTGCCGCGTTGAAAACACCCTCCTGCGCGTTCCCAAACAGCCCCACCGTTCCCGCACCATTAACGGCCCAAACTTCTGCCCGAAAATGCTTGCCACCCCGTTCTCGTATGCTGCGCACTCAGCAGACGATCATCGGATGCAGGGTCGCCTTCACAGGTGTCCTGGTCAGACTGTGCTTGTACGCTCGGTCTGACAGCAGGCTCCGTCGAAAGTATCCTCCGTGATGCAAACGGGCTCGAAGTGAGAGATCCAGCATCACCGACTCTCACTCCTGTTAGGAGTTGCAGCAGATGCCTGTAACGTTGAGGACTACATGACAATGTTGCAAGGCGCACGGTTCACTCTTATGAACTTCACTCGAGGTAAATCTGGCTTCGGTCAGCAGCTCACTGGCATGCTGTCTGTTATATATCATGTGTCATGACATGATATGATCATATCACACTTACAGGGACCAGCGAGCTTCATGCACGCTGCGCATAACGCACAGTCCTATTTGCAACAGACAATCATAAACGGAGATACGTTCCTTTACATGTAACTGTACAGAGGCTGCTCCCAAAAGCGAATTAACCAAGGACAAGCCTGGGTGACCTACGCGCCTTAGAGGACACGACAGCCGCATACAACATCGGAGAAACACTTCAGAAAGCTTTCCGTACAGCAAAGATGTCCCTAACGCGAGCGACGCTGCTGGTTGTGGTGTTTTGCTGCGCTGCATGTGCACAGCTTGCTGCAGGTGTGACCTCCCGACCTTTACGCTCACCCCTTCTTGCGACGGTAGAGTCCGATGTCTCTTTGCATGTATCACTATGTGATTGCTGATGTATGAACACGATATGCTTTTCAACATGTTGCACCGCAACAGTACGTCTGCATGATATCCATGCATGGACGTCGGCATGCACAGCACGCGTGTACTCGCTTCTTGCTTAGACGCAGTGTTGGATGCAGACACCTCACACATTTTGCATCTCTGTAGCAGTTGCTACAGCTTTTACTTGATGCCATATGCAGTATGCCGGATGCTTTGTGCCGCAGCAAGACTGTCTGCTGTGTCCACTTGTAACACGTTTGCAGGAAGACCTCTCATCCAGCCTATCTTGCAGGTTGACAGCACCCCTGCTATAAAACCACTGTCAGCATGCACCGGAGAAGCCCTCCAGGACAAGTCCAGCCATGTTCAATCTTGCAGTACAACCGACCAGCAGCGCTTGGATGCTGGACTCCCAGTCAACTGCATCAGGGCCGCAATGCAGCAGTCTGGCGAACTGATGCACAGCAAAGCCCCGACTTGGTTCAAGAAAATGCTGAGCACAGCAGCAATGTGGCCAGCAGTGCAGTCAATGACTGGAGTCCCAGGATCATCTGCTATCCTGGATTCTGCAGAGGTGCTGTCAGCTACATCTGGGGCTTCGGCACCTGGTCCACCAGAAGTCAAAATCAAATGTTCACCACCTGCTGCTGGCCTAGCCTCAGACCCAGCAGCAGCAGCTACAGGCAGAAAGATGCTCAGCTCTCTACATCAGGTGCCGCATCTGCCCAGCCTCAAGCAGCAACTGTCAGCAACAGCTGATCTCTGGTATGTTGCCCAGGAGGCCGCAGACATCGAGGACCATGTACCTGACAGAGCGCAGGTCAGCCCAGGGACTCCTGTAACTCATAAGGTCACTGTCCGGCGTCAGCTGCTACAGCCATACGAGCTGCTGCCGAAAGCAGGTGACCGTGTATCTAGATCTGGTGCTGCAGGACTGGCTGGTGTGCAAGATAGCTTGTATGATGGTAACAGGGGACGTAGGGTGAGAACGAGACGAGTCAGCTTTCGTTCTGATATCCATCCGATGGATATCGTTGGCAACGATGATGGCAGCGTTGATGGAGGTTGATGGCGGGTTGGGGGTGGAAGGGTCAGGGTATGGTTAGATACTGCTCGTTACCCCGTTTTTCTAAGTATCAGGTTGATGGTCTTACTGAAGGGCTTAACTTACTGAAGCTTGCCTGCTATCAGGGATATCATCCGTGTCTTTATGAGTTGCCAACGGTCATAGCACACTATAAAACGAGTACTTTCGGATAGTACTAGTACAAGTTGTTTCACTGTCAAGGCCAGTAGGCTGTTGTATCAGTTCAGTGATGGTCTTGTAGACTCCACGGTACTGTACATCTTTGTTACCATGTCTACAGTAATGGTGCCAGTCCAACTGAGGGTATAAATTGAATCGCTTTGTCCGTTGTAATGTGAACCGTTGCTGTTGCCATCATGGAGGATTGCTTGACTGCGGACTTTGCAACTATTGTGTTCAAGTCAGTGCATTGGACAGTCAAACCAGCTGCAATGCTGTATCTGACACCCAGTGGTCCCGAGGTTGTTGATTGGATACTGTTTACATGCAACAGCTGAGGCTGCAAGCCGAAAGCTTGCCTTAGAGATCCACAGCCAATGATGCAAGGCTTGTTTGCATCACTGCAAGTTTTGCTCAGGTCACCAGGTCGACCTTGTTGCCAGTGCACAATAACACAGGTGCATATTGTAACAATATCTTTCGAAGCTATATGCATTGGTGTCACATTCATCTAGACACCGCGTAGAAAACACTGTGGCACATCTTCAGGCACCATATCCAGTTTCTGCATACTACGCAGGGTGAAAACTTGTATGCACATTCCCCATGTCTGCTTTCCTAGCTGTTCATCCAGGCTCTCAGCTGTGCTCTGCGCTGTGCTGGTACTGATGGCTGAACCTTCTGAAACGCCGCCTCAAAGTCCCTCATGCACACAGCTCGATGAGAACGCTGCAAGAGCAGTAGACGCAAGCAGGGCAGGGAATAGTTGTCCCATCAGTGGTTCAAGCACTTGCTGCATTATGATGCTTGCAATGTGCAATAGAATTTGAGCAAAGCGGAGGGTGCAGCATCTCAAACAGCAAGAGCTAGTCCAGATCATCTGCAAAGTCACATGCACTCGTCATGCAACTGGTAATCAACCACCTGGTTCCTTGACAGTAAGTACACTTACCTCCTGCAAGGGTCTTATAGCAGCTTCTTGACAAAGTTGTAACAGATCAGTACAGCTGAAGCCCTCACTACGCCTGCAGCACAACCCGTGAACAGCAATAATAAGCGGCCCAACACTGCTACTGGTGGTGCTCAATGCTGCAAGACACTCCACACTGATAGGACCATAACATGCAATATGATCACTATAGTTTAGCTAGACGCGAGCAGGAGAAGCATGCATGTAGCCAGCCATTCAGTACCTGGCCAGTAGCTCCACGTCCTGCACACCAACTGCTGCTTCCTTTGCCATCAGCCAAGCCATGAGCATATCCTCTCTGCTGTCTAGACAAGGCAGGTCCAGCAGTAGCCGGGTTGGCAGCAAGGGCAGCAGAGATGGATCCAGAGCTTCTGGATGTCTGGTGGCAAAGACTACCACAACTGGACCGGCAAGCTGCTGGTAACCAGACTGCTGCTGTTGTTGCTGCAGCAAGGTGGGAAGGAGAACAGAGACAGGCATCAAAAACTTATGTACTCTTTGCAATGTTTCTGGCCTTCCTTGATCGATTCTTCTAAACGGTTGAACCCTTTGTTACTCACATACATAGCACGTCCTTTCAGAAGCTGTTACCAGATTATAAGATCATGAACTGGCAAGATGGCGCAGAGAGTTGCAGCAGCAGTGGGCTGGGGTGGCGTGATATTGCTGCAGAGCAGCAGTCGTCTCGCACCTGCTGTGACTCCTGCTGCAAATCTCCACTACCCTCCTGCTGCTGCTTCTTGCTGCTGCTGAATATTCCCCAAGCTGGCTTCTTCGCCTTGGGCTGAGTAGACTGCACTGCTGCTGTACTGCACTTGTTGCTGCCATGCTGTAAGCGCTCTTGCAACTGCGCCTGCAGGACATCCAATACAAACAAGAGACTGGGTTGCCGAAGCAACGTATAAGCAAGCATTACCATACCTGCTGTCTTCTGCAGATTGCAATATGCTCAGAGTATGCAGCAGCTATGATGCAGCATATGCATACTCACATGTGCAGGGCACAAGAGGGTGACACCCTGAACCATACCTGCATGTCTGCCAACTGCTGCAGCTGCACTGTCAACTCCACCAGCATCTTATGTGAGGGATGTCTTGGGTTTGACAGCCGGGCATCTGCTGGGAAGCTGCGATGAGCGTCATCAAAGCAGATGACAGCAGGTGCAGCGCGACAAGCAACCTGTGGTGCAATGTATCGTACGTAACTTGTCAGCTAAGATATTTACAGGTGAGACATTGACACGAAGGTTGCAGCAGACAGAATGGAGTCCACGTCAGCACATACTGAGCTAATTCTGTCGGTTGGAGCAACAAACAGCAACCCTCAATGCAGTCTGCTTTGTTACAGATGAACAATACTATTCAAGCTAGAAGGTCGCTGCTCAGATCATCTGCTGCTTGCTCTGGAGAGACTTGAACAGAGTACCTTGAACATAGCCCGCAGCAGCCTGTGACTTTGGTCCTGATATGTCTTCAGCACATCTCCAGCAGGCACATACAACAAGTTGGCATTCAGCTCACTTGCTAGTGCATGTACCAGCTCTGTCTTCCCGCTGCCTGTGGGCCCATACAAGAGCAATGCTTTGTGACAGAACCCAGCAGCCATGCAGCCGGTGCTACTGCTGTTACTGCTGGAGGTTGCTGATGTAGGGCGTCTGCCATCTGATGCTGCAGCTGGTGGTGGTGGTGGTTGTGCTCGCTGCCATGGAGTTATGATGTGCTGCTGCAGCCAGCGCTTGGCTGGCTCAGGGCCAGATAGTACTGTCTGTGGAGCATCTGCAGTACAGTAAAATACAACACATTTTCTACTCTCTTGCACATATTGCTGCTCAGATACATTACCATGACAGAGCAATAAGCTGGGTGTTCTTGCCTGCAGCAGCAGAATGTGTACTCCATACAACATGCAGCATCGATTCACAAGTACAACAAAGTCAGCAGCAGGCTACAGCAATATATGTAGCTCGCTATGCAGCACCTGGGTCACGAATGCGAAGACAGCGTTGTACCAGCGCTTCCAGTTGTTGATCCTCCTGGCGCAACTGTTGATCTGCTTCTAATGGTATAGCCCTGCGAGCCCCTTTCTGTAAGGGCGTAGCTGGAGGACCTGCTGCTGCTGCTGTGGTGGTTTGGACTGCTTTCAGCCCCCCAGCTGCAAGTCCTGATACAGCACTTGGGTGATCTGCTGCTGTGGCAGTAGAACCCAACCTGGAGTGAGCTGAAACTACCCGGCGAGCAGACCCCATCACTGCTAAGCGGGGAGACATGAGCCCAGCAGGTATAGAAGCACCAACAGTACTGTTGATAGGGCTGACTGGTGGCATTCCTGCTGTTGCTGCTGATGGAGCTGCTGCAGTAGCTCTGATGGGTGTTGCCATGCCCTGAGAGATTGATTGCAGGTCTCTGTTGCTGGCTTCAACCCTCTGCTTTGTGGGTGTCACGGCTGATGCTGTGGACTGGGCAGGAGGTGCTGCTGCAGCTTTTACTTGCAACTGCTTCTGGTCGCGCACTGGTTGGATTCCTGACTGATGTGCTGCCGCTGCCGATTCTTTGACACGGACTCTCATTGGGGTATGCAACTTGAGCGGAGTAGAGATTGATGCTGCTGCACTTGGCAATTGCTGTTGCTGCTGCTGCACACTTATTGCTGCTGCTGCTGCTTGCAGCTTGGGCGCCTCCTGACCTGCAGGGAGATACAGAGCGGTTCCACCATTGAACATCAGTCAAGTGAGGGTTATCACAGGAACATGTTACAGGGAGCTTATGCTGCATTCATTGAGTTGACATTCACAGACTGCTTAGGAGATCTTGCAGCATATGGGTTTGCTGCTTGTTGCTATGCATGTGATACAGTCAGAATCATTACACATACCTTGAGCAGCTAGACTTGAGCTCCCAGTTCTGCTGCTGGTCTGTTGTGTCGTGTGTGCCTGCTCAGAAGGCTGTTGCCTTGGCTGCTGTTGCGACACAGCAAGCATGTGTACTCCAGACTTGCTAGCTACTGCTGCGTTGTTGAATACAGTTGTGTGTTTGGATTGACTGACTGTGATATGCCTAGGAGGTGACAGACTCAGCATGTCCAACTGCTGCTGCAGTGGTTGCTGTACGTGACTGGCATGCTGTGTGGGTGAAGCTGGCACTTGCCATTTCTTTCTGCCACTGCTGGACCCCGAATTTTTTGCTGCCTTCATTCCCTCTGTTAAGGCTCTTGTTGCTGCTGGCCGAGTATGCATGTTTGCTGTCGAGGCACCAGAAGAACTGGGTGCTTGGTCTGCAGCGTTGCCTGTGTCTTGCCTGTGAGCGGTTGAAATCTTGATGGCTGCTGTCGTGGCTGATATGCGTAGGTCCTGGGATGCATGTGTTCGAGCCATTGGCATGATGCAGCCAGCTGCATCCTGCCCTGATGCAGTGGGCTGGACTTGTACTGCAGGGTCAGACGTGTTCACGCTGTCGATAAGAATGATGGCATGCAAAGCTTTGTGGTACAGGTTTGGGACGTGATGCAACGACAAGCGCCGCTACCGAGCCACAGCAACAAGCCCGAGGAAAGCAGTCTGCAGACCCAGATTCAGTGTCTGTGCATCATGGCCTACCTGGCGCGTCACTTGCAAACCTCAAAAGCTCTTCTATAATCGCTGCACTGCTCATGTTCGCTTTGACGCCTTCTTGCTTCGCTAATGTTTGCAAATCCTTTCGCGACAGTGATTGCAATTCCCTTCTCATATCCTCGACCTCCGGTGGATACCTTTGTGACTTGTTCATCGTGTACTGATGATTGATATTATCACAATATATCGTAACTGCAAATACCGAGTGCTGCCGTCCTGTTCTGATGGCCCGCAGCAGATTCAGTGTGGATCGAGCACCATCCCTGATCGAAAATAAGAGATGCCATATGCTGAACTTTTAGAAGATACCCGTTGGCGATCCCCACCCTTGTATGGGCGCTTATGTTTTTTGAACTGTTCTGGGTTGAACCGCATCCATTGAGCGCGCAGACACCGGCATCAAGCATGTCAACGAGAGTGTTGATTAGTGAGAAAAATACGCAGCACTAATGTCTTTCAACTCTCAGCTCAACCGCCTTGGCCCGCCCAGCGCTCGCGCGGGCTGCGAGTGCCTTGCTTCTGAGGCCCCGTGCGGACTTCCCCGACATTTCAAATATATTGTTGGTTTGCCAACAGACCGCAGCAGCGGAGTGCCTGCAAGTTCTTTGCGACCAGCCGCACTTTGTGTCTTGGACATAACGTTCATTGACAACGGGCATTTCGACTTGTTGACAAGCCATGAACAAAAGATGAGCTGCACGTGATGCCGATGATCTTAAAGGTTGAGTATTACAGCTGTACGCGTTACAGCTGCAGCCACACCAGCTCTCAACAGTGAACCCTACTGTAGACAGCCAACCTGTATCAGATCACAGACACAGTTCTTGTAACAACTGCTGGGACGCACAGGTTTAGAAATACAGCTCGCAGCCTGTGAGCATGCGAGTGACCCGCTCATATGTGTTCGCAGACACAGATCGTCATGGTTGCTCTGTGACCATGGCGCTACTCCATACACTACTTGAAAATCTATTCTGTAATACCATCCTGTACAGGACATGTCAACGCTGAGCTGCAACTACAACTTCTGTCAACCTTGTTTGCCCAACTCAACCTTCTTGGCAAACTTGAAGCTCTGGTAGAGGATGCTATCCAATATTCCAGCAACAGTGAACACACCACCAATGATGGCACATAGTGTTGTCAAGAAGTGATACCAGGCCTTGCCCTGCTCTTTCACCACCACCTGCAAAGAGGAGTACAAGCACACCCTGATGTTCACACGTGTCATGCTGTGCAATCACTACAGCCATGAGTGTTCAAGCCCCACAGTAAGTTGCTTACATAGACAACACCACAGCACTGTCCATGATGCTGTGAAGCAACAGTGAACAACATGGCACCTTTACTGCTGCTGCGTACATGCAGCAACACACTGCTACATACCTGGATGGGTGACAGGTCATATGTAAACTTGGCTGTTGGCTGATTGTCATTCATGTATGTATGGCTGTGAGCAATGTACTCGAAGGCATCATATGAGCGCCCCTTGCCACCACCTCTGGGCTCGATAGTGGTCATCACAACCTAATGCAACATAAAGTACAGGATGTCTTCAGACTGGAACAAGTCACTGGTACATGTGAAGATAACAAAGCAGACTCTGTGCAGCAGCCTGATGGCAAAGGAAAGCTGTGGGGCATGTCCTGTACACACCAAGCTGCTGGTTCTGTACCAGGGTGGCCTCTGCTGCATCGCACCTGCAAGTAGTGCTCGTGTGTGTGCTGCGGATGTTCGCTGAAGAACTGCTGTCCATGCAGCTTATCCAGCCACTCAGGATTGAGCCCCAGGGGATGCAGCTTCTTCAGCTCATAATACTTGCGAGGTGTTGGACGTGTGCCAAAGTAGAAGTTGTGGATGACATGCGTCATGTTCATCCAGGTGTGGTCGAAGGAGTGACCCTCAGCACGAGCAGTGAAGTGCAGAGTGCCCGGAACCTTCTTGACCAGCACAAAACCTGAATAAACATTCAGAGAACAGCATGCATAGCTCTGTTGTGCACTGTTACGCCTGTAAGCTTATTCATGTTTGTGCCTGTGACTGCAGTACTGCCCCAGCCACAGAGGTACCACCTAGTGGAGATGGCACGCAAGCTATTTGTCATGCAATCAGAAATCACAGGACAGTCCGTTTGACGCCTGCAGGCAATGATACATCCTGCAGGACATGTTGGACGAGCAGGAGTATGTCATTGCCTGCAGGAGACCCGCTACTACCTAAACATACTGCTGTGCTACCCATGCTGCTGGTTGCCTACCTGCTACATTGCATCCTGGTGTCCTTGGTGCTGCTTTGAGCTGCCCATGTCTGAGATGAGGCTGTCCTGCACTTGGCACCAAAGTGTCCGCGAACGTTACCAGAGCATCCTTGGTCCTGTCACCCATGTAGGCCTCATGCTCGTGATGGCCCTGCGATCACAAAGATCTTATGTAATATCACTTGGCCCCTTTCCCTACAGTATGCCACTTGCCAAACAAACATGACCAAGCAAGATGTGATTGTAAACTGCTGTAGCGAGCATGAGATTGTCTTGGTTACGAAGGCTTCACTGTCAGCTTGGGTAAAATAGGATCAACGAGACAACACCTAGCATCACAAACCTGGATGTAGATGTCATCATGTGC
>JARWLF010000942.1:0-15183 GCA_029853055.1 Scenedesmus sp. KT-U | reverse complement strand
ATGGCAAGGTCATCTCTGTGTGGCAGAGCCAATGAAGGAGGCTCTCGTTGACCAGTATTGTTCTAGCTGTGGCAGAGGGTGTTGTAGGTCACTAAGTTGAACTCAGTTGACTGGAACAAGAGCAATATCTGGACTAGCAGTATTAACTCAGTTAGGAGACTACCTCCCGTGTAACAAACTCATCAATGAAGGCACCATCATCTCGTAGTACAATGTAGCAGATTAATGAATTAACATGATGCATGCACTGCCAAGTATCACACCATAAGCCCTGGCCCCTAGAGCCAGTCTGCTGCAGGAAGTATATGCCAAGCATATGTCAGTAGTTGCGGGGGTTGCGGGGGTTGAACTTCACCTGACACATGCTTGATCACTATCGCATGCACCGTTCATGTGACACTTGTGACAGGGACTTGAGTCGATACCCTCTGGACCCAGGCCTTGTGGGTTGGCCCTGCAAGTGTTTCAACCCGCAGAGACTTGTTGCACGCTGGACATATCGTGGGGTATGAGTAGGGTTGTTGGCTTGCCCTTTGTAAGTCCACCACGGTCTTGCTATGACTGTGATTTCTGTGCATACACTGACTAATCAGAGGTGCCAGTACTGCTCGGGATGTCACTTTCAAGGCAATCAAGTTGATCAGAATTGGAGTTGATTAGCTGACCGCAGCAGTGATCTCGCATACACAGGTCGCAGACAGCCGCTGAAAACAGCAATCAACCCAGGACAGAGTTTCAGGTTGCGTGCACTAGACTTACCAGTGTAGTGTCTGGTCAATCTCATTGGCAAACATATGGCGCAGGTACCTCTTCTTGTCATCATACAGCTCATTCACCCAGGTCACCTTGATAGGAACATGCCTCTGCAATTGGTGTAGTACATTCTTACGCTCAGCCCTCTAAGGCTTCGATGGCTCGAAAGGTCACATACAATTTCGATATCATGATGGCATACTGTAAATCATGACTCTACATGCTGCCTTATCAGTGATGTACAAGCTGTATGGTACAAGCCTGTATGATACCATCAGTGGCGACTCCCAGTATGTGTTGCGGCCTGCTTCACATGGCTACATAGATTGACGCACGCGCCGAGTTATACATCTGCAAGCTCACCGTTGCCTCAATTGTGTATCCTGGCCAGTTGTGTGTCGCCTTGCCTCCAGCATCAGTTCCATACGCAAAGACCGTAGTCTGGGCATTACGTGGGTAGTTTGATTGGCAAATACTGCTGGTTGATGGCAGCACATGTTGTTGGATCTCCGGACACTGATCTCATACTCATCAGGCTTTGTGCTGAGACATTCTTCATTCTTGTCTTTGTGTCCCTTGCACTTCTCTTTCTTTGGCTTCTCCTTGTCTTTACCAACTTCCTTGTCATTCTTACATTTCTTTTTGTAATCACCACCTCCCTACAAGCAACAAGGCAGACAGCACATGCATAAGTGGTGACCAGCACACAAATCCCGATGCAACTTCAGGTGCCAAACCTAAAACTGAATCTATGTTGGCATTTTCATATTCAAGAGTCTGGATTGTGAGTCTGATACAGATGCTTCCTTACCCCAATAGCACATCGAGCTGTGATGCTTGCGGACAGCAAATCCAAGCACCTTTCACTGAGTCAGGTGCAGCCTGACTTGGAGCAAACTCTGCCATGCTGGACCGCTGTAAGATGACAAGCAAGCCAAGGAGACAAGCTGCTGCAGACTACATACCTTCTTCACCTTTGGCATTATAGGAGGTAGGACCAACTCATCTTGATACTTTTCAACGCAGGCAGGATCCAGGATGCGATGTTCTGTGGTGTCATCATCAAAGCACGGTCAACACAGTCTCTGAAGCAGTAGCAGCTGACAGCACATCCATGCAGTAACCATGGCATGCGGCACATAGTTCCGTAACCAACCAGTGCAGGTGCAGTTCTACATAAGAGCTGTCAGTACGCGGCACGTATGTCCGAAGCAGTAGGTCATATCACCTGTTGACGTCGGGGGCATGGGCATCTGGTGTGGAAGGCCTTTGCGAAGTGCAGTTGCCTGCCAGATGCCCGAGAGAGAAAGCAACGACACTAGTGCATATATACTGACGCAAGCTTTGCTTAAGCCTGGCATCGCTACCATGATTGAGGCGTATGTTGCTTGTGTGGTAGCTCGTACACGCACAGCTGTACGATCTGCAGCTGCAATTCAGCAAAAATTGTCACATCGCCTGCGTTTTGCCTCCATGAAATGTGTTGTCGTCAGTCGTCGCTACATAGCTGCATTATGTCGATGGCACTTGAACATCGGTGTTCGTAGCAGCAAGACGGATCAGACCCTCGACTGGTCAATAGTCGGACTTGACGGAACTGGCAGTGAAGGCTGCTTGTGGGGCTTCGCTGCGTAGAAAGAGCCAATACACACTTCACACTTTTTGACACCTAGCAGGAACCGAACTTGAGGTACAGCTGCGGTCAATCTGCATGCAGCAGTGCGGGACCAGCAAGTGGTTGATGAGCACAGCACCTCGAGCGGAGTTGCTGCTTATGAGCATGCGACTCTCAGCATACTTCACCTACTTTTGCAGGATGCTGCCTCGAACCATCGCATGCAGCGCTCAAGTAGTCCCATGTGCGAGCACCCTGCCCTTCCCTTGGGTCTGTTCAAATCAAATGTATACGCATGCTAGGTGCAGCTGCACATACTAAGCAAGTCTATCAGACATTTCGAGAGTTCCCACTCTTCAGTGTCCATGAGGTTAGACCCTTAGAGCCTGTGTCAACAGTCTGGCGATGTTGTGAACTGTATGACTCAGGTTATTCCACTCCTAGTGCACTTCTGCTGCGTTCCTTCATCAGCCCAGTATCAGGGCACAGCTTCTGGGTTACACCAAGAGCATCCACTTGACTCTGTGACACTTCTGTTTCACAGTATAGTGCACAACACAACTTCTCGAGTCTTATGCATGTAATTTGTACAACAGGTCAACATCTACCGGTAGATCAACATCTACTGGTACCACGGCATCTACACACCAGACTCTGGTTGGCAACATGCAATCACCCTGTAGCCTTGTAGCGCATGCCTCCATATTCACACCCCAGCGGCGCCCACACGTCGCTCCAGAGGCTATAGCAGCATCACTGGTACAACGCAGATAAGAGACAAAGAAATCCTGCTCACAGTCAACATGCTGCCCTGCCAGTTTCAAACCAGTTACTAATTTGGCAACTTGGCAAGCAGATATACAAGCCCTAATTGTGGCACACGTGGCAAGCACCACTCAGGTGGGTTATGATCATTATGCAGTTGTGACAACCTTTTACCTTACAAGCACCGTGCTAACAGAAACTTTTTGTTGAACAACCAAGTGAACAACTGTCCAAGTCACATGCTGAGCAACATTTCACTTCATGCAGATCACCCTGTCTGAAACCTGACCTAGACTAGGTGGTGTGAATGCTGTTTGTAAGCTTCACCCTTACAACCTGTGCAGAGTGCGCTGCATATCCTGACGCAATTTGGTTCAAAAGGTGGATGGCAGAACGTGGACAAAGCGCAGGAATATGCAGAAGACCCTGCTGACCTGCCAGTGCTGCTAAGTGCGCTTCTCACAGTAAGTACACAGATTCACCCTGGATCATTACTGCCCTGCAGTTTGGCACAATCTATCTTGGTCGCTGATGATTCTTTACAGAGCCAAACAATGCATTGTGCCACAGGATCATGTCAAAAGACTCAAGCCACTCATACAACACCAAACACTTGCTCTGATACATTACTAGACGCTTCAAATGGCACTTGGCAGCTGCTGTTTCAACATGGCAGTGTATGTTATGTTGGGACATGAGGCTGTCAGATGCCTCCATATGCCAAGATGTTGGCAAAGTCAGCAAAAACAGCATAAAGCATGCAACACTGTTGGGGGTGCACTGGTTTCAAAGCATAATCACGCGCTATCTACATGATTGCAAGCAATCTCAAGCATTCTACAACCTTGTGTACAAAAGAAACACCATCACAACAACAACGACAGCACAGGGCAGTCAACAACAGCTGTAGTACTATCATTACGTTCAGCTGTTGGCAACAGCTCCAGGAGTCTTAGCCAGTGAGTGCCGTTCAATCACCAGATGCACAGTATGACCCTTCTCAGGGAACAATGCCCAAATGCCCAGGACACTTCTTCTTCCCGGTCTTTGGGTCGGTATAGCCGGGCTGTCCAACGCACCACGGCCACATCATCTCATTGTCCTCATGTTCCAGTATGTGACTGCAAGCAATCGCAGTGAAAGTAGGTGAATTAATTTCACAATGAGAGCAAATCCACTTGTCGTCTGCTTGCTGTACTGCTTACAAATGCTGTGTCATGATGGACTGTGCGATTCACAACGGAGTCCTCTCATAAGATTCTTGTGGCAATACCAGCTTACATACACTGTTGATTTAGTGGCATGCTCAGGCTGAGCACTGTCCAGTATATTCAGCTGAAGTTGGTACAGTTGATCTGTGTGACTCACCAATGCCACTGGTACAGTCCTGGGATGGACGCAGTCCTCAGACGTACTGTCGTGACCGTGCCTGGTGGCACCAACACAGTGTCCTTGAACACGGGACATTCAACGGTGACCCCAGTGCGAAGTCCAGCAGCACAGCGTGTGCTAAGCACTGCTTCCTTGTTAACCTTTGTGGTGTCCAGAGGTTCTTTGGTCTCGATAAATGAAGGAGGATATGACATATCATCTACTGAGATAACACGTTGATCAACAACCTGCAGGACATGATGCATACATGTACATGCACCAACAGGTGCTTACTCACAGTGCTTGCAGCTTCATCGGTCATGGACTGTGCTGAATGGGCATTCTTGCCAACCAGGAATCTGATTTTGCATATCAGGGTGAGCGGCCGTGGCAGGAAAAGGTGCTAGAAACAAGGAACATACACTGGTGTACACCCGAAGTGACAGCTTGGATGAAATATGTCATCTGTACCTGGAAGAGAGCCTCATGAATGTGGATCGGGTGAGCATCAGGACTCAGATTGATGAGTTGCCACTCTTCTACAGAGTTAGGCTTTGGGTTTGTTGTGACCTGTAGGACCAATGCACACGTGCCACGCATGTTTGTCACCATGTTGCATCAGAAAGCAGCTGATGTCGCAACTGATGATTGAAGGTCGCATGCAAGGACGTACATTACACTCGCGGCAGCAGGCAACTTGCAAAGGCTGCAAGCTGGCGAGGACAAAGTCGATTGACTTCTATCAAACGGACAGCACTCGACCAATGCTTGATGCATGACAAGCATGGCACAGATGTGGCCCACCGTTGCCATGCTGCACTGTGATGCATGATGGGGGCACAACAGCACAGTCCAAGTAGCAAGGATGGGCAGCAAGGAATGGCAGATGGTCTGCCACTGGCAGAGTAGTACAAATGGCATATATAAACTCACCGGATCTCCCCAAAGCTTGGGTACAGCTGTAGTACCCTTTGTCCGGCCCAGATACAATGCTACCACACTCTGGCTTGATGCATCATTCTTCTCCAGGAGTGTCAGCTACAGCAAAAAGGAAGTTGCCTCAGACAGAACAAACCGCGCACCACGGCAACAGCCCTGAAGTCCAAGGCTCTGTTGCAGGTCAGTCATTGCCAGGTATGAGAGGCCGTGCTATCAGTAGTACAGCTTACCTTCCTTGTGACTGACGGTGCTGGCAGGTTGTCAGGTGCCTGGGCTCTAAGAGCTTTGTTGAGGCGTCTGAGGTACTTGCGATCCACCTTCTTGCCAGATGCACCCTTGTGGGCAATATCGAAGCGCATGATCTGCAAGACAACGTTGTTAAGAAAACGGCATGTAAGCCAGCTATCGATAGTGCTGGCTGACATACTATGACTTCCAAAGGGCTGTTGGCGTTGGCTGGCTGCTGGGATGACATCTGATAGGTGAGATTGCCATTTGCTTCCTGACTTGAATTGTAAGTAGAGCTGAAAAATTGGCGACCAAGGCGACAAAGTCACATGCTATCACCTGAATAGTATGTATGGTGAGCGCTTCTCCATTATTCATACCATCGTAAGGCGTCTCAGGTCCCTCATTCAGCATGTACACAAACTTCTCTCCAGCTGGTACATGTGAGAAGTCAATGATGACGTCATAACGCTCAGCTGGGCCCATGAGTATAGCAGTCTTCTTTACGACTGATGGGAAGAAGCCGGCCTCATTGCCAATGACGTAGAAGGGAATGCGCTGTTTGTGGGGAATTGGGGTGGCTGGGTCTGTAGGCACAGATGTGCTGCAGGACGGCAGACGAGAGGAGGGGTCAGCAGCATTGCAGTAGTGTTGAGAATTCATCAATAGCAAATCTCAAAGGATTTCTGGAGTAGCTGAGGCATGACGCTTGGGTGAGTTGCTCACTAGCCTGTTGTGCGGAAAGCATCAACCTCAGCACAACGTTACAGCATCTGTTGTACATACCCAAAGTACACCACCAGAGTTCTGGCATTGTTGCCGTTGAGCAGACGGAGGCGATAAGGCTCCCTCACAACACGCTGTGTGCACAGGAAGCACAAGAAACAGCGCAGACGAAGTGACGAGTGGGCTGCATAGTATGTTGGTTGTTGTACACAGCTACGCATGCATGCACAGGCAACACACAAGACAGGAAGACCACTTATGCATAGGGGGCCTTACTGCAGTCTCGGGAGGACAACATTGGCATATTCTGCACAGAGCGATCCAGCTATGTTACCTGTTTTGGCCAAGACTTGCCGTTGACCACCATGACCTTTGCACTCTCTCCTCCCATGCCTAAGGATTGTCCGTGAACTGTCCCAATGAACTCTGCAGATTGCATAACAAAGATTCAGCCTGAATCTGCGGCAGTCAGCTGGTAAAGTGCAGTCAGCTGGTAGATTGGCAGTCAGCTGGTAAAATGCAGACAGCAGGCAACGTCAGCAACCGGCTGTCTGCCCACCGTAAGTCACACATCATCTCACAAACGAGGTGTGCGGGATGTCACATCCCTGCTAGCCCAGTTGACAGAAAGAGTGTTGTGTGTGTAGTACAAGCTCCAGCTGGCTGTGACCAGACTCCCACATCAAACTCTATGTCAAACATATGATGTTGTCAGATTGCAGTAACATACATAGGAGTCAAGATCCTTGTGCCAAATACATTGTCAGAGGCTCACCAGGGATCCATCTTGGAGGCACCTCTCCATGAGGTAACACCTGACTTCTATCTATGTTGTTCACAGGGTAAAGCAGCTGACCAGCGGTGTCAAAGATTCTGTCTTGGATGGCCAGCGGAATCTCACGTACCTGCGGTGCACATATGTGCAACTTCCAGTGACCATATGCAGCAGTCTGACGCTTTCAAATGTTCGGAACATAGTCATGAAGGTTCCAAGGCAGATAAGTTTTGACAGATGTGATTATGGTATGACGTAACATTTGCACACTGCTGGCACAACTCGAAATTGTACGGTAGAGTAATCTACAGGTTGCACCTCAACAGCACCCACTGCAGCAATACCACACCTTGTGATCAGGGCCCAACCCCGGTGGTGGCCAAGGCAAGCCTTCAAGATCAGGTCCTTGGCTCAGAGGCTTGTCACGAATGTTGTAGATGCCGGCCATACCAGCATACACATTCAAACGGGTGATCCCAATGCTGCAGAACGCACACAGAGCATGCAGATGTTGGTTGCCACAGCACAATGGCTGGTACACACTGTACTACACAGCGCACAAATAATCAAAGCCAGTTGTCTTGTCAGTTGTGAAAGCAAGATGTATGGGCTACAAGTGTCTGGTGTAGCCTTACAGCTGAGCAAATCCACTTACACATGGTCATGATACCATAGCTGTGCTGGCCTCTGACTGTTTTTGTAGTTAAAGACAGCATATCCAGGACCCCACTTGTCAGCTGGGAACTTGTCTTCACTCTCATCCTTGAAGGGTTTGTACCAGGTGCCAACCTACAAAAGAGCAACGATGTTTTGTCATGGTATACTGCGGTGTGCTGTGAAGTTTCAACTGCTCAGTGCCAACTCAGCAGATTCTGAGTAAATGATAAAGCCTCAGCCTCAGTAGCACATGTTAGCCCTGCATAATCCAAATTCCAGCTGCAAGCCACCAGTGGGGCCCAGTAGGACCTTACTGGTGAGTACTTCTCTCCATTTGGCCCTCTCAACTTCTTTGCATTTGGCATGTACCAGGCCTCTGAGTAACCATCAGCAAAGTCGAAAGCACCCTCAGCACCATGAACGTGAGTAACAATGGGCACGGGACCTTCATACTTCTTTGTGGCGGCTCTGCAGAGACAAGACATGCATAACTGGGTTCTCATCAAAGAACGTTTTTGATAGCAGCCATCAAAATGGTGGTGCAGAGGTCTTACCATGAGATGGAAACCAAGGTTTGACCGAGATCCGATTGCCGAGTCAATATCGTTCAATTGCCAAGTACACGGACAACGTCACGCCCTTGCACATACAAACCAGTGGCCCAGAAAGACCGTGTTAATGTAGTCGGCTGAATCTTCTTCTGAAACTCACTTCCGACAGTAGTGATCTCCTTCACATACAGTGCCCTTGGTAAGACAGTGAGCACAAGGGCTGGAGTCTATACCATCTTCACCCAGCCCTTCAGGGTTGGCCCTGCAAGAAGCATTTCAGCAGCCAAGCCAAGATGAATGCGCGCAAGTATCTGCCTGCTGATACAAGGACCCAAGGTTCACCAGGACTGTGCTAACAGTTTGGAGATATGGCAAAACAATGTCAGCAGTGTCAGGAATGCCAGCAGACTCATATTGGTGGCGACTTATGATATCAAACAAAACATGCAACAACCTTGCACTGGCATCAAGCAACTCACCAGTGAATTGTCTGATCAATCTCATCACTGAACAGGTGCTTGAGATAATGCTTCTTGTTATCATAAAGCTCATTGATCCACTTGATCTTGACTGGGACATCGCGCTGCAAAAAAAATGCAGGCAATAGCATAGATAGTTGCAGCAAGATATCACTGATCGCTGGTAGCCAAGCCAAGTGGCTCATGCGTCAAAAGTCCATGCGCATGCTGGAGAGTATTGTGCGGCGGTCCCTGAAGTTAAGTCAACACTTGCAAAGCGGTACTTTTTACTTCCGTCCCTGATGTGGATATGAGAATAATCACTGGCGACAGCAGCATAGCAGGTGGCTTGCAGCTTACCCTAGCCTCAATTGTGAATCCTGGCCAGTTGTGGGTTGACTTTCCTCTCACATCGCTTCCATAAGCAAACACCTTCGTTTGGGGGTCATGCGGATAGCGCGCACACTTGCTGCTGGTTTCAGGCAGGACACGCTGCTTGATCTGCCGGACACTGATCTCGTATCGATCCACTCTTTTGTGTTTGCAGTTGTTGGTTCGAGTTGCAGTCGTGCCGTTGTGACCTTCAAGCTCATCCTGTGCTGTACGCTGGCCACAAGTACTCACAGGGTTGTCCTCGTCTTTTGTATCGTCATCATCCTGTACCTGTAGCATATGGAACGCTCTGACTCATGTCAGTGACAGCTGCCACAGTTGGGTGTGGGCCTTCAATGCATGCCATACTGGAAGATTCTGGGATCGCCTCTGCTGAGAACTCGGATCGTTCTACGATCACTTGGTAGCTGCTTGGACAGTGCCTGGACAGTTGACTCATGTTACTTTGGGTGACTATGTGTCTGCTGTTGTCAGCATAGTACTTCAAGCCAGCAGGAGGTGTTGCGCAGGCGCAGGGGTACATGCAAGCCTGCAGTGTCTGACCTGAGTTGCACACCAGCACAGAAAGGCACATCAGCACAGAAGAACACCAAGGCACAGCTCACCTCAGTGTGGGGAACTCGTGGCATGATGGCCGGCAGCACCAGATCATCAACGTACTTGTCAATGCAGTGGGGCTTTAAGACGAAGTCCTCTGTACAAATGTGAACGTGCAGTTTCGCGGAAGCAGCAGTATCAATTGGTTGCAACCACTGGTTGAAAGTTTGGCTTGGTGTATTTCTGGCAGGCAAAAGGCTTGCAGATACGTGCCTTGCCAGTATTGAATTGTTTCGCAAAATGCACGAAAGCCACTTCCACTGCCTTGGAGAAAGTCCCACAGCACTGATGAGCAGACTTACTGGTCGACGTGGGCGGCATAGGCATCTGCGGAGGGATAGTTAGGCCCATCGTGTTGAGATCTCCTTGCACTGGTCTTGATGTTGAAAGTATAGTCACTGACAGGATCACAAGCAGGATCACTGGCCTATACGCGCTCTCAAGGCGCTTGCTCGTCTCCATACTGCTTAGAGCTGTCCAGGGTCGTGAGCACGGTTGCTATCTGCCCTTAAGCCTGTATTACAGTGCGCATGCAATATCCTCAAAAAGGGTACTCCTTCAAATGTATATGTTGCTTCTCGTTCTTACAAACGTTTATTCATCAGATGGTAGCTGTTCGGAAACTCATAGACAAGCTTATTCATACTCGTTGGACTCATCATCGCCCGGTGCGGTCGATGCTCCGCCATCCGGTGCAGCAGCTGAATGCACATACTCGACCTTGGCTGTCGTCAAGCTAGTTCAAACCGTGATCAACACACTAATTACATGGTTTCCAAGAATCTCTGTGACCGGGGCCTGTGTCCGGGATGTGTCTTGGAGAATACCGTACGCCACGAGTACACACGGCGCCGTGTGTACTGTCCAAGACCTGACCGTCCGGAGCGGCTTTGGCATGTAACACTCCAAGCGGAGATACCAACCCTGCTAAACTGTCCAGCAGGGGGCAAGTATGTCACGGGCAGGCTTTGTTTGAAATTTGACGGCTGTGTTTGGGGAAACTGAATGCCTGTGTTCACAGTTCCTGTGCATGCAAGTGTCCTCCAGATCGTGATATTGAGCGGCAGTGTGCTGTGAAGTTGAAACTCAAAAGCAAACCCGTTCCGGCCTTCCGGCCCTTGGGTATCTATGCTTGTTTGTGCTTGGGTATTCATCTTGGGTATCTATCAGTGTGCCGTAGGTCTCTTACTTGTCTCAGACGCTCCCTGGTTGCTGGTGGCCTATTTACTACCGCCCAAAGGTGTACGGTGTCAGTCCTAGCCTGGTATGAGCCACACCACAATGTTGAACGGGCTTACCACCAAATTTGTTTATGTAGGGCAACAATGCGGTTAGGCTAATCCTGAGCTATGATTGATGTGATGATCACAACAGCCAAGTCAAGTTTGGTAGAAAGTTGCTGCGCAGCATGCATGCATGAAGGCTTTTGATGACATGGCGTGATGATAACTCATGTATGTTGCTTGCATAATCACCATATAGAGCACAAAGGCTGCAATAGAAGCAGCTAAGATGAGTAGATAACCTCCATCATGTAGGTTAGTGGAGTCCAGTACACATGCATACAGTGCAGTTGCCGCATTACTATCTGCTCCCTAGCAGTGTTCGCTAGGACATGCATTCTTTCAGCATACATCAAATAAAAGCCCCCTCCATTAGAAACACTCTGTCTTCATCTTCCCCAACCACCGCCAGCACCATTATTGTTCTGTACTACTAGCCTTCCCAACACATCAATGCGCTCGACGTACTCACTAGCAGTTGTGCTTCTCGCATCTCCAACAGCAACAGGCTTCTTCACTGCCAAGATAAATCTGTAAGTGCCAACTCCCAGCCTCCCAGCACCCCTGCTGTTGACACTCCTGTCATCAGACGTTTGGTAATGTCCCTTGAAGTATGCGCCAGACACATGCTCTGGGAATTGCATGAGTGCTTTAGGGCCGGCCCAGGGTACAGGCCCTAAGGTTTCTGTCTTGCCAAGGTACTGGTTACTGTTGGCATTGTAGATCTCAACCCAAGCAGACTCAATGGGCCGGGACAGTGGCATAGCAAAGGTGATAGTACCAATGCTGAGACTCATAGGGTCGGTAGGGATCTGGGCTGCGGCGCCAGTGGCACAGCTGCCGTCCAGCAGGTTGCACAGATAAGCCTTGTCGTTTATCTGTACTTGCGTGACAAGCTGATGTACGGGACACTGAGAGCGGGCACGTCAGCTGCATCGCTCGCCGCGGCGTCGTCGACCACAGCATCGGCAGCAAGCGCGACGATGGGCTCTTGCAGCAAGCGACGAGCATCTAGACTCTCAAGTGCTTGTACTTCTGCTGCTTGCATTGGGTCGATGGGAGTCATGGTCAAGTAGCCGCTGTAGAACATGGGCGCCGCACGAAGCTGATTGTCAATACTGATGATGGCACGAACCTGCACTTTTTCGCCTGGGGCGATGCTTATGGTTGTGATCGTTCTGGTGTCTGCGCCGTTCCTGAATGTTACTCCGGCAGCCAGCTTTTCTGTCTTTTCCTGCAGGTTAGCAACACACAACCTAACCTGATGCCAGATCACTTCACAGCTCAGTAGTTTCTACACACCCCGATTGCCTGCAATTTGTCGCAACCTGAGACACCACAAACCAAGCAGGACAACTCCCAGATTTGAGCTTGACCAACGATGGTGATCAGCAACAGAAGAGGCTCTGCAACAAAGGAGACTACCTAGCATGGCACTGCTGCTTAAGCCCCTATGAGTTCCGAAGATTCCCCTACCTGTCCATACCAAGCATCCTCTGTGCTGACAGCAACAGCAGGTGTGTGACCCAGCCTGTAAGCCACACGCCTGTTGCCTGTGTTGGTGAATGACACAAACACACTGTTCCTTGACTCGCCAGTGGGGAGACTCAGATAGCTGGGGCTCACTTCAACCTTGTTGTTAATGGCAGAGTCGACCTGTATGAGCCCTGTAGATGGTGTTACAAGCACAGACAATGAATCAGTCAGGACCCAAACAATCAGACAGGAACCAGCAGCATCACGGCATTTGTTGTCAGGAACCGGCAGTCAGAGCCGTGCTAAATCAAGCATGCAGCACCAATATGTCGGATGAACAGAGTCTTGTGATGCTGGCAATTCACAGTTGGCAGGTGTCTGTCACCTACAACTGAATTATGCAATGAGCAAAGCATCAGCAGATGTGCGATTCAGAAGGAACCACAGTGCTGCAAGGAATTTATGAAGCAAGCACTGTAACCATACCTGCGCCTGCCATAACCACCGAGTGCGCAAACATGCCCTGATCAACCTTGACAGGCAGAGCAGTGTTGATGAATGCTGCTTTGGCTGCTTCCAAGATGGACCTTCCAGACCCCAGACGGCCTTTGTTGGCTTCACGCCATAAGGCTAGAGCGCCAGCAGCATAGGGAGTAGCCTGAAATCAACAGCAAACGGTCACAGCGGTCATACTTGAGAGTTTCAAACAGCAACCACACACAGATTGCTGGCCGTCTTGGTTGCACAACACGCCAGACAACTTGTCCTGCCTTGACAGGCATGTTCAGAACCTGATTCAGACACGCCAGAAGCCAGTGCAGACAAGCATCAGTTGCTGAAGGTCTGGGCAGAAGCGCGGCCAGCAAAGCATAACAATCTCAATGCATGTGGAAGCAACCACCGTAACACTCAGCGGTGGGTGTATCATGGTGGGTGTATATCAGACCAGCTGCAAGGCTCACCATGCTAGTTCCTTGGAAGTTTGCAAAGTTATTTCCTGGTATGCTGCTCAGGATCCCACCACCAGGGGCTGCAAAGGTTGGGAGCAGCCGCAGCTTATACTCCTGCAGCATGCAGGCAGATGCAGGCAATATTGGCACAAGACATCAATCAACCCTTGTGAGATTACATAAGATTATGATCAAGTGCATGCTAGGTGGTCCACTTCACAGTATGCAGGCAGCTGAATTTGCATATCCAGTCATGCAGCAGCATCAAGAGTATCAGCTGCAAGAAGCAATGTTAGATGGATCATGATGTAGTTGCCTTATGACAGTCCTTGTAAGAACCACGTCCCTCACCGGCCCCCAAGAGCTAAACCATGATATCTTCTCTGCATTAGGGTTTAGGTACTTTTTTGACACAACCCTGGTCATCTTGATGTTTCTGCCAGCTTCAAGTGCAGCTGTGAGAGCTTTGCCAGTTGCCAGGTCAGTGCAGAACATCTGCTTGGCGTGTGGCATGTCGTCAATGTTCATGGACTGCTTGAATGAAGGGTAGGGCTGGTCGTTGTAGAACAAGACTGAGGCAGCACCGGCATCCAACAAGTTGCCGGCTTTGGTCATCTCACTGCAGAACAAGCCATAATTCACTCAAGACTATTTGTCTAGAAGGTCTCACGGAACTATCGGCAGCTTTGCTATGTGGTCTGTATTGTTAGACATGTCGCTGCATGGATAAGCCCACTGTGCCGTATCATCCAAGTCCGCAAAACCGCAGAAGACACTGTGCACTGGATTCCTTCTCAACGACTCACTTGCAGGTGCCTATCGGCACTACAGCAATCCTCCCAGCCACAGCAGCCTTGTTGGTTATGGTACCACAAGCTGTCCTTGGGTGGGGCAGTACAAAGGCTGTGTTGCTGGCAGGCAAGGGGCTGTGCATCAGAGCACGAGCTGTGGCATCTGCAGAAGTGATACACATGGAGAACAGTGACCACAAAGCAGACTGGTAACTCACACAACAACTCTGTCAACAAACCATGTAAGCTAGCACCCTCTGGCCAAGGACGTAAACTCATAGTTCGATTGCAGCAAGGCTAGATCTCGATAGAGCAAGAGAGCAAGATCCAAACCATCTGACTGGTTGGTAGTTAATACAACTGCACAGCTTACCAAGGACCCTGGTGAAGCCTCCACGGACTCTGATAGATGTGTCAATGCTTAGGGCAGCTCCAAGGTTGTAAGTGTTGTCAGTGCTACCCACTGCTATGCTGTCTGGCTCTGAGGCAGGGGCGCCATAGGTCCACAGGCCATCAGAACCACTGTTGCCGGCAGCTGCAACAACCAGTACTCCTTGCCTGCAGGTGACGTACAACAATCATATGTCCGGGTCAGCCTCACACCGGGGATCTGCTGTAGATATATGTGATCGTCTTAGACAATCACAAGGGCTACGGACTACTAAACGCTCTGCTGGAGTATGCTAGTAGCTGAACCAAGCTACAGCAGCCGCTTCGAAGTCTATAAGCCTCAGACGTCATGCTATAGGATACAAACAGTGCTGCAGCTGCTGTGATGTGTGTGCTTTCATCGGCTTCTGTTACCCACCTAGCTAGGCGAGTTGTGAACTCAATACCCAATGGCTGCGTCCAACT
>JARWLF010000941.1:0-12141 GCA_029853055.1 Scenedesmus sp. KT-U | reverse complement strand
GTCAACCAAGGTGGACAGATGGGTTGATTGTCATCCCAGGACATCATACCATCACTGCTGAGGCGAGCTTTGGGAGGAGGTACAAAATAGTACCTGCAGTATTGGAGTGAACACAGATCTCCTTGACAACGGTGGGTGTCAGTATACGTGTACATCGCAAAGTTGATCCACATCACAGGAGGTGCAGCACAGCCAGCATTGTGCATGATTGCTAGCTGATGAGGTCCACTGTAACACTATCAGCTCACCTGGCAACACAGTTGCCAACATTTGACATGGTGACAGAGAAGTTGAGGGCGGTGCCAAAAGGCACCAGCTGCAGCTCAATGAAGTTCTGACTGAGAGTACACCTGCAGGGCAAGCAGACGCAACTTCTGTCTGATGGTCAACACTATGCCTGTACCAGCACGCTGTGAGCATTCTGTGCCACGTTCAAGCAGCACAATTGCCTGCCATGAATGCTGCCGATGTACAACCCATGCTGTAAGCGGTTCAGCTGCAGGCATCAGGTCATATGCTGCAGCAGATGCTGTGCGCCTTGAAACACCCAGCACACAACAGCCTACAGTATTGATTGTCATGGAGCATCACTGGCAATCAACTGTTCCATCACTATGATCCAATACCACTCACTTCGGCCGTGCTGCATTGTCAGACATGTCGACCATGCGCCTGCACGACTC
This sequence comes from Scenedesmus sp. KT-U, assembly GCA_029853055.1. Lineage (NCBI taxonomy): Eukaryota > Viridiplantae > Chlorophyta > Chlorophyceae > Sphaeropleales > Scenedesmaceae > Scenedesmus > Scenedesmus sp. KT-U. The sequence continues at coordinate 11,458 of JARWLF010000941.1, read as the reverse complement.
TGCAAGCTCTTGCACAGCATCTCGGTTGTATCTGCAAGGGAGCAAAGCAAATTCAACGGTGCAAATCTCCTTCACTCCCATGTGCCGCAAGATGCGATGACAGAAGGTGAGAGGGACCACCAGTGCTGACAGGGCATGCACTACCATCACAGAGGCTGCCCACATGGCGAGGGCTGCAACCTAGGGCCAGGGCCTGGTGCATAGTGCCTGAAGCTGCCCACCTGTGTGCTTGCAAAAGGAATGCAGCCGCAACTGGACGATGGTCTGAGACAGCTATCTCCCCTCGCCCATATGCCAGCTGAAAGAGTTGCCTGCCAGGCAGCCACAGCACCCTGTCACACCAGGCTGGTGTGCGCTTCTTCTGCTTCTCCACACTCGCAGGAGAGTCACGCCCACCATGACCGCTGGACTCTACAGCAGCAGAAACAGTAGGGGTGATCTAGCTGGCCTGAAAAGAGGTCTTGTATGAGTGGTATCCAACAAAAGTTTGTCATCGACTCTGTGCGGCACATCATCAGGTTGCCTACCTTCTGCTTCTGCACTGTCAGCCAGGCTTGAGCTGCTGTCCACTGCTCTCACAGCAGCGATTCCAGGTGGCAGTGGCTCCCCACTGTAGATGTTGCAACCCAGATGATACTTGTAAGTGGGGTTGAAGGTGATGGGTCCTTCACGCCAGCCCTGCACAACAGTGACATGTGCCATCATGCAGCAGCTTTGTATCCTGATACTGAGGCAGTGTCCTGCTCGTTGCTCTGAGTCCTGTTGCTGGTTCAAGCCTGCACAACCCTCTGTCATGTAGGTACTGTGTGTTGTGCATGTCAGCATGTATGCGAAGACACAGCTCACCTTGAACACCCTGCCTGCAGCCATCTCCCTTGTTAGCTGATCATGGCCCAGCAATGCTTCAAGCTTGCCTGCTCGAATGTACCTGCACACGCCCCAGTATAGTGATCAAAAATGCAGACACCTTGGCACAGTTTGCTCACAAGCTGTGCTAAGCTCAGCAGACCAATGCCAATCAAACCCTGCAATAAACAGCTGGCAAGAGATACGCAGGCACGGAGGAGACTCTCACCGTCTGGCTTCATCATCTGCACACACCAATCGGTAGTTGAGATCACCCATCCATACGGCATTGTCATGATCCATAATGTGGGAGGTGTCGCCCCAGTGACCACAGCCAGAAAGCTGCTGCTGCTGTTGCCCAGGTTCCTCTGCATAGAAACAGTGAGAAGCCCTCAACAACACATCATGAACCGCCTGACCCAAAGTTGTTGGCACACGGCAAGCCCAGGCATAGGCAGGACATGTCTGCATGTGATCACAGCAGCCTTATACTGTCAGCTAACCAGATACTCATCATAGTTCACCTGCTGCCGACTCATATGATGCAAAGGTGCATCTACGCATGATGTCAGCCACATCACTGTTTCGTTTCAGTTCATCCCCATCCTGGTCACCAGAAGCCAGATGAGAGCACACCACCACTAGAGCAGCATCATAGACCCGCATACGCACAGCCACAGCACCCTTGTTACCAAGATAACCCCCAAAGCCAGTTGCAGCTGTGGTGGCCTGGATACCACGTATGTGCCGAGCTATGCGCTTGCGAGCCCAGACTGACAGATATACCCCAACCAGCTGCTTGCATGTGACCTGGAAGCAGTAAATTGTGGGGTGTGTGTGGTTGCAAGTCTGCTGTAACATTGACCAACACTTCCTGCTGACCCTGCCCAGGTATACCACGCAGCCACCCACTGCTCTAGAGTATGGATGATATGCTGGGCACCCTGCAATGATGTGGTGGCACTTGCAGCACCGGCTTGATGAAGATAACACAAAGAGCAGCAAGGCCCCACCTGCACATACATGTAGTCCTTGTCATCAGAGTTTGCGAGTGCGATAGCCAGCCTTGCTTGCTGCTGCTGTTCGCTGGCGGCTGCTAAAGATGGAAAGCCTTCTTGCTGCAACTGACCGCTGCTGTCACCATTGGCTCCACTCCACATCTTGTCCATGGCGCCTGCTATGTTAGCTGCCTGGCTGGATATCACACTATATGCATAGGCAGCCTGCACAATGGCAGAATGATGAGGGTGAATATGTGATGTAGGCACAGCTGGCCAAGCAGTCGAGGTGACAGGCTGCCATAATATTCATCAGACATGTCGCATGATGGGCAGACTGTGCAAGCACGGTACATCAGCTGCATGTCATACAGTAGATCGACAAAGCACGCACACTGTGATGATGAAACCCTTACCTGTGACCCCAGCTTTTCCAGGTTGGGGTACATGGCCTGGCTGGCAGCTGAACTGCCAAAGGTGCGACCAAAGTTGCGAGCAGCCCTGCAGACAGTGACCAATGGATTCTATCGTGAATTGCCTCCCCTGTTGCAGGCCTCGTTGCTGCTAAGGCGGCTGGTGTGTGGCCAGCCATAGTGCTCAAATCTACACCTTGCCTGTGGGGTGTTGCTGACACCTTGGCAGTGTACTTGTCATGGCTATGTACCATATCACAGAACTAATATCTCAAGTGCAAGTAACACCCACCACTCGTCTCCATTGAGTGTGCTGGCCAGTGCATAATCCCAAGCATCAGCCCCAGCACTGCTTGGACCAGCGATGACATTGCCTGCTGACAATGGGACCACTTCTTGGAATCCAATCACAACAATATCTGGTCCAACTGATGCAGGTGCTGATGCTGGTGTGTTGGCACTCTGTGTGTTAGGCCAACAGTCTTTCCACTGATCCAGCCAGTCATGCAGCTTGAGGCCTGCAGGAGGCTTCTTGCCTGCCACATTGTATGTGCCTGCCTGCGATGGTGGTACAAATGGCACACACTGACGTCGATCATTGTATGAAGACTTGATATCACCAGCTGTTGCTGCTTGCTGTTGCAGGACCGAGAAACACTCAGGGGGTGCATTGCAGGCTGTACCAGTGTTGCATGCCCACATCGCCATCAGGCTTGCCTAATGCTGTCCACTTACCAGGACCTTCACATCAAACGTCTCTAGATACTCTTCTGGTTTGTGTGTGAAGAATTGCTTACGTAGCTTGGCACTCCTGAAGTCTCGCAGCAAGTGTTCTAGCACAGGATCATTCTGCCTAGGCCACTCTGAGCTCAGCCGACCTGTAAAGGTGGTGTACACCACAACACATGCAGCTCACAAATGGTAGAGGCTGACTATTTTGCTGACTTTTGCATTATTCCATGATATTGACATCACCCCTGCCTTCTGGACGAGATCGTACACCCTCATTGTGCTGAAGGCAGCTGTGATCACACACTGCCGTGAGCAGAACTGCTATTGGAAAGTAGGTCAGCATACTCAGGGATAGATCTGATACTCCTACAAACGGTGCCACTTTGCTGAGCACTGGTCAGTGGACAATGAGGTGCTATGCATACCTGCTTGAACTGGTACAGCTTGAGCTTGAGGCACATCCACTGCTTTGTTCTGCACCACGCCAGCGAAGACTTGAGACAGCCATCATGGCAAATCCAATCAGTACTGAGACATGATTCCGTCAACTTGTCAAGCACGGACTGCTCACCACCAAGTTCGCTGCTTTCGCTATCAACTGCTTCATGTCCAGGATGCACTGGGGTCCAGTGACCTATACTACAAAGCTCTTATGAACAAAAACAAGCATTTCGTTGTGAGATTACGTCGTGTGATAACGGGTTGCCGCACTGTACTGCAGCATTGGGCAGTGGGTTCGCGCTGCTAGAGAAGCATGTTCAGATGCGGTACATGAGATGTTGCGTGCAAAGCTATGCGCTACTGAAGAGGCTTTGAGGCCATGTTATACACACGGGACGGAGCTGCAAACGTATGAACACGGTAATCTTGGTCGGGTAAAGGCTGACTGGTTCAGGGCCTGAAATCTAGGCTTTGTTACAGCATCAGTCCCCGCTGAACAGATTTGTTGCTGCAACTTGCAGCGAAAACGCACTTGCTAACACATTAGTTCCAGTTGGGGTGCTCGGTCATGTTGCTGATGTCCATACATATACCTGATACAACTGGACCAGGTCAAGCTCTTACGCTGGACTGCTTGTGCCCTCAAATCCATGTCTGAGGGACTTCTCTGAACTTGAGAATCTGCTTTGATAAACAGAACGGACGAAGATTCGGCCGTGGTGCAGATATACAGCTTATGTGGCATGATGCAGGCCACTCCTGACCAGCAGCTGTTTCCTGTGAGCTACAATGTCTACTCTGCAGAAGCTAGCTGTAGGCAGAGATGTGGAAACGATCAGGTGATTTTACATACACCTCAGCACATGCCTTGCATGCTAGTGTCCTGCTTGATGTATTCGCAGCATTGGCAGATGTGCAGTGCCAGTGTGAGGCAGGTGACATGCAGCACACCGACCGAAAACAACACATGAACAGGTTCCACTCAGGGTGCTGCTAGTGCTTACTCGGGGAGAACATCTGCAGGCCTGTATCACCAGAAGCATCCATCACCACCAACAGCCATCAAAGGTAGGCTTGTTTCGCCAAAGTGTGCAGTGTCCTGCGGCCTTTTGTTTCATACACCACTTTCCTCCTCATTCGTGCTTGATAGCTGGCATTGATCAATGACAAGTGCCGCCGTTTGCAGGGATGATGGACGCATGCCCAAACAGCAGGTTCAGGTGCATCCCTTGCTGCAGTCTCTGCACCTCAAGCTCCCCAGCAGCCTGCAAGTACCTGCCACGCAACAGAAGTCCGTCACTGGGCATCATGCAGCGCACTGTCCTGCAGTCAACAGCAACAGTCTGCAAGATATGCAGAAATTGTCTCCCATGCAGTCCTGCAGCTCACGAACTACCTACCAATACATGGCATCAGCGAACCCCTGCAAAGATAATCTTATGACAGTGCTCAACAAACAGCCCAAGCAGGAGCTCTGTGTCACGCCCACTGCCAATCAACAACAGCAGAATATCATTACACAGCAACAGTCAGGCCTAGCAGCACTGCGTCAGCAGCTGCAAGCAGCATGCAGTGCTAATCCACCACAACAAACTCCACAACGTCAACGGGCAGTGTCTTCGAGAGCAGGTCTCAGCAGCTGCAAACACGGTACCGCCAGCACGCTGGTGCCCTTTGCCCAAATGCAACAAGAAGCAGAGAGGCGTCCTGCCACTGCACATGCCACCAGGCCTTACCGACCTGGCACAATCAGGCACACACCGGCAACTCAACCTACTGGAGCCCAGCAAGCTGCGAGAGCCTCGAACGTAGCTTGTTGTGACAAAGGACACAAGGCAGCTGCATCCTGCCAAAGGCCAGCAGCAGAATTGTCATGCGCAGCAGCTGAGAAGGCCAGGCAGCCGTTGCAGCAGCGGCCTCGGACTGCTGGAGATGTCAGACCAGGCTCAGCAGCAGCTCACAGACTGCTTCGAAGTGTCTGCAGCCAGACAGCAAGTTCTGCCGGCGAATCAGGCACCATTGCAGCTGCCGTAGCTGCAATAGCAGCCAAGGGGGAGACAGCCATCCTCACACCTGCCCAAGTTGGCTTGGCACAGGGTGGTAGCGACTACTTGCAGGGGGTTTCATATGCAGTTGGAGCATGGGACGCTCCGCAAGGGAGCACAAAGTTATGTTCTGTCCCCAACCACCAGTGCAATCAGCAAATGTCGGCCGGAGAGGTGAGGGCCTCTCCAGGACAGCAACACATGCAGCAGAAACAGCAGCAGCAACAAGACCATGTAGGAGGGTGTGACAGCAATAGACCCTCAACAAGCTGTCTACGAGCGCTGCTAACCAGTAGTAGCGGCAGTGATGCTGGAGTTGCCGAACGGTTGGCATATTACCAGCTGATCAACAGTACAAATGACAATCTGGAGGGTCTAGACATTGTGTATGAGGGTGATGATGAGCAAGAGGCAGGTAAGTTTCGGTTACGGTTGTGAAGCATACAAAGCACAGAAAAAGTTAACTTTGAATCTGGGCTGCTGCAGTTCCGTAAACCCCACTGTTCAAATAAACTTGCAACCCTCTTGCATGCGGTCTCTACTGGACTAGTTCAATACAAGCTGAGTTCAGCGATCAACAACCAACAATGCCGGCGCCGCAGTAAAGAATCAGACAGCAACTGGTGTCCTGATGCTGTATGTTTTCCCACTTCTCCTTCAACCTGCTGCTGTGTCTTTGTGCAGCAAGCCAACTGTTTGACAAGCCAGAAAGACATTGCGAGGGGCACAGCAGCAGTTGTGCCGCAGCACAAGCCGCACCCATGGTGCTTAATCTGGAAGACTTGGCACAATCAACGTCTGAGGTGCTGGAGATGGAGCTTGATGCGCTGACACATGATCAGTTGATGCAACTGAAGTGCGTGTTGGATAACTGCTAGCAATCTGCATCCCGCAGACTGCACCTGACTGCAGGAGGCGTACTGATGTTGCTGTATAGCTACATACAGGTGCCAGCAACAGCAGCAAGGCAAGATGTGACTGCAAGGCATGCAACCTGGCAGATAGGGTTGGATGTGTGCAAGCTCCCACTGTTGGCATGTACAGCCCTGAGCGCCATATACATGATGAACTTGGCTAGCTTACTTGGTGTGGCTGTGGTGGTGATGCTGACCATACCCCTTCTTGCCAGAGAGTCATCGTACCAGGAACAGCCATAAGCATGGCAGCCTGCTATGACGTCAGTTGCCCGAGGCTAACAAGGCTAATACAAAGTGAGGGACGCAAAACTTCGGCACAAGAACAGTAAACGCGCGTGGACATTGTTTTACATCTCCCAGTTCAAGACATCTACTACAGCCTGTGGCGGTCATCAGTCTTGACGAACGGTAGGCTGTAGTGGTATGATGGCGCAGATAATGACATATAATAAGTTTGCAGTAGTTTTCGTCCGATCAAGCCTCTGCAGTCGGCCAGCTGGGGGGTTGCCGCGTTGTTTGTGCCTGCACCATTGGCGGGACTGGCGCGGGAGACTGTCGGTGCATATAGCATCATATGTGCAGAGATTAGTCATCAAAGACCATACTGCCTGTTGCATCTGATGACGGCCCCGGCTGACTGAGGCTGTCCATATGACAATGTCGTTGCCGCGCTGTTATGACAGTAGTGCGCGAAGATGCCCTGCAGGCCAGGCTTTGATACGCACGAGTGGAATCAATCAATACGAGCACTTCCTTCCTCCTTCCTTTCATCCATACTCCTTCTCACCTCCATCCATCATCCAGCCCCCGCGCCACAGCAGTTGCTCCCCATCATCATGCCCTTCTCACCCAAACAGCAGTTTGCTGGCCAGAATGTTTTCATTACAGGAGGATTAGGTTATCTTGGCAGCATCGTGTTGGAACAGCTGCTGCGTCTCACAGATGTAAGTCGGACGCAAAGCCGGGCGCAGGCTAAGCATGAACTCGCCTGATGCGCACACGAACGCGAGCAGAATCCAGGGTTATACCATTTGCCATCTGCTGTTCTATTTATTTGTCGGTGCGCATGATCTTGAACACCTGCATAAACGCGGCAACTTGCAGATGCATTGATCGATGCATTCTGCATACCCGAAGCCCATAAGTTGTGTTTAAATGGTGGTCTTGTAGGTCAACAAGTGCTACTTGCTGGTTCGTGGCAAGAGGCAGCACACAGCAGCACAGCGTGTCGAGAACCTGTTGTGCGGTCCTCTGTTTCACCTCCTGCACAAAGAGGCGGCCGAAGGCAGGCGCAACGTGTTTCAGAAGGTCGTTGCAATTGAGGGTGATCTCACCAAGCCCATGCTGGGCATGTCAGCTGTGGATCTGCAGACCATGCAGCAGGAGGTTAGCATCATACTGCACTGTGGTGCCAACATTGAGCTGGATGCAGACGTGCAGATGACTTTGAGGTTAGTCATACTATGTGGCTTTCTACACCCTGCTCAGCTATTGTATTAATAACGCGAAGGAGCCCTGCATGACATTGAGACACAGCAGTAGAGCAGCAGATGCCAACGAACCCGACGGCAGACAGCACTTCCCTGTTGCTTCTTACCTCTGGCGTACATGATGCGAACAGCAGTAAAGCCAAGTATGTAGTATATCTTGTCGCATACCACTGCAGCAGCACATGATGTACTGCCTCTCCTGGCCCTCACAACAGCCAGCTGCTGCTCCTGCTGGCACTGACACCTACTGCTGCTGTCTCACTCGATTGGGATCTGCACAGAAACAACTACCTTGGCACCATGGAGCTCATGCGTGTCGCCTCAGACTTCAGCAACCTCAAGGCCTTTGTCCACGTCAGCACATACTTCGTCAACAACTACCTTCCACGCAACTCACTGGTCAAGGAACAGATCTACGATCTCCCTTTGTCAGTCAACGGATCCCCCATGACTCATGCAGACTATGTAGCAGCAATGATGGCCATGACACCCGAGCAAGCCAACAAGAAGACAGCAGAACTCATGCAGAGCCTCAGCTTCACCTCAACCTATGCATTCGGCAAGCACCTCACAGAGCAGCTAGTAAACAGCACTTGCATCAGACCCGGAGTCAGCAGAGCTATAGTTCGTCCCTCGCTCATTGCCAGCGTGGCATTGGATCCCTACCCCGGTTACATCAACTCGTACGCCGGGGCAGGTGGCTACACCATGGGCTATGCCCTGGGTTTCTTCCAGGGTCTGAAGTCGGTCGCGTACGGCTCAGACACCATCTTGGATCTCATTCCAGCTGATGTCGTCGCAGCATTAGTCATTGCAGCCGGTGCTGCTGCTGCTGCAACAGCCGGCAGCAGCAATGCAGATCGCGCAGCTGTCATCTTCCATGCAGCATCAGCTGAAAGCAACCCGCTGACAATCAACCGCTGTTTCAAAGAGATGGGCTGCTTCTGGCGGGCTAACCCCCCACCACTGTGTCTGCCAGCTAGCAGGTATGTCAGCTTTGGGAAGGGTGAGCATCAGCCCACCCAGGAAGGCATCGATCGTGGCGCAGCAGCAGCAAAGCTCAAGATCAAGCTTGTCGGCAGTCTGCTGAAGCTTGCAGGCAAGCAACGGGAATACAAAGCCCTCAAGATGGGCTTCAAAGCCTTCAGTGTGCACAACAGCTTGGCATACGGCAAGTCCATTGTATGCAGTGTGGCAAACGGCAGAGCCTTGCTGGCTCAGATGGCACCTGAGGAGAGAAAGCAGTGGCCAATCGTGTGGGGAAACACAGAGGGAATGGATTGGGATATGTACGGTTACACCTTCATGGCTGGTGTCCGGCGGCTGCTGTTCAGGATGGACAAGCCTATCAACAAGTGCAAGCACAACTTTAGATACATTGCAGGTGCCAGTCCCGAGGCTATCCAGCTGAACCCTAGCACCAGCGGTAGCAGCAGCAGCAGCGGGGAGGCAGTAGAGGCATTGGCAGCGGCAATGAAGGCAACAGCAGTGGCCAACAAGCAGTTAGCAGCAGATGCAGCGATGATGGAGGGTGATGAGGAGCAGAAGGACCTGTTGAAGGCTGTGCCTATTGCTGCTGCTTGAGTTGGTGGCAGTTTGCAGCTCTGCAGTACTACATGCTGTCAGTGCTGTTGGAGGGATGGGTGCTCAGTGAACTTGAACTTGGCTTACAGTTTTGGCTGTGCTGACTGCAGCATCAGTGTGAGTGACAATCAGAGCTCAGACAGCATCAGCAGTAGTTGTTGGTAGGTCACTGCATTTGCAGCAACTATTGCTGATGCTGGTGTCAATCAGCGTTCACTGCTGTCACCTCGTGTATGTTGTCCGGTGATGGCAGCACATGCCAGCAGTAGCTGTGACAGTACTGACATGACTGTGCTGTAGGCGCTATTGCTGCAGAAGCACAAGGAGAGCGTAATCACTGTTGTTGAGCAGCAGTAGTTGGCCACCCTTGTATACTGTGTATTGGTGTGGACTGATGTTTGTGTACACGGCAGCCTGTTGCATGACTTGTCCACGGACTGCATGCTTGTGATCATGTGTCTTTATGCTATGCTGACACCATTGTGTCCCTGCCATGCTGAAACATGCATGGCTGACTGCCGCAGCAATCTTTGTAGATCAGCCCTGTTGAGATACACAGCGGCTGATGGCATGTCTTCTGTCAGTGTATTATGCCATCTGCATCATCTCTAGGAGAAAACCAATCAGCAACGGGCAATAGCTTGCTATCTCTTGGGCTGTGTAGTGTATGCTGGTTTTGAAACTGCAATAGCTTCCTGGCTGTGCTGACTGTGTCGAATGAGCACGAGTAGCCAACGTGCAGGTGGCTGTGCTCAACAGTGAAGCCTATACAGGCTTACCTAGGGGCTCTGCTGTCTTGTGTAGCTATGCCATGCATGCTTTGTGTCTCGATTGGATGCATGTTGTGGGTTCCTGTGACTCACCTGCAGTTACTGTGCTATAGACGAGTATGACTCCATGTCATGCTTTTTGCTTGGGTCACAGAGTCCTAGCTAGAGCATAGCTATGTGCTGCTATCAGGGGTATAGTGTGCTGCTGATGTTGTCATTCATAGGTGTCTGGGGCGGTTGGCTTTTGTCGTGGCTTCTGCATTGTGGGGAACTTCATCGCAACTAGTAGTCGTGACAATTGAACCTACAACCCTAGTTGTACAACAGTTGTCAGGGTGATTGTGTGATCGTGCCATGTGCTGCTGATAGTCTGTAGGAGTGATGATCAGCTTGACTGTTATCTTGAACCAGCTGACATCCGTTTGCAATTGACCATCGAACTTCGAAGTTCCATATTGAAATTCCATATCGGGATGCTTACTCAGGCACGAGTTCCATTACTCAGGCAGAGTCACACACTCAGTTACCATCAGGAGGTGTTATGCGTAGCACCACACGCGACAGTTACTTTCATTCAATGTGGCACAGTTCTCAGGGAATATTGAAATGTACAGAATCATGGCGCCATACTGCTATGATCATCATAATCACCTATCCGTTCGAAGTGAGTTCTCACTGAACAGGCCTGCAAACTATCGATGGTCCCGCTCATCAAGAATCAACTCTGGTGTTGTAGCCCTGGGATAACAACCACACCAGCAGCATACAACAGAAAATTCTCCAGGATAGCACTCTTCAATAGTCAATAAGCAACAGTGACCAATGTGTCTGATTTTGGTGACACAAATTCTACAAATTTAATCTCCTCAACAAGCCACGTACTACACTGTGCAGTACACTGCTGGTCACTCACCAGCACTACCTGCCACACTGGGGCAGGCTAGTCACCATCGAGTTTGAAAGTTACATGGGTAACTCCCGCCCGTTTGAGAGGCCAATACCAGGCCCATTGGGCATAAATCCGCATGTCAACTACCATATGTCATCACACCATGATTCACAGTGACAGAATCAGGCAAGTGCTATACATGCAAGCTAGCAAGCTGCGGGTACTTCACTGGGCCCTCGTCGCCAGACTTGCGCTTAGCACACATATATACCAAACATGGCTGCAACTGTCCACATCTCATAAGTCATACAACAAAGACTCAAGCATAAGTTC